>JAOTON010000886.1:0-100000 GCA_034440635.1 Lepas anatifera
GACCACAGTTGTCAGCTGTTGGTGTGACGACAGCGCTGACGTCACGGTGGGTAATCAGCCACTTAAAGTCATTGAAGCCTGTTGAATATGGTAGAAGTTTCCAGATAATGACGTCATCCACAGGCAGTTTTATTTGTCACACTAAAGGAACATTTTAAAAATCGAAATATTGAGCTTATTGTAAATTTGTCGGGGAAATCATGGACGTTTTCAGGATTTTCGGCTAAAAATACCCCTAGTTACACTAAATTCCTGGATTAGACCAAGGTGCCACATTCCCTTTAACACGCGCATTGACGGGGGTCTGAGCCACCTTCGCATTGACGGGGGGCGGGTACCCGCCCCCCTAAGATCTCGAGAACCACGGTAGGTAGCGAAAAACACGGTAAACGGCGTTGGGCTGCCCATCCACTTCTCCATCGAAAACATTTGAACCATTTTTTTTCAGGTCACATTTAAGGTCATGAGAGGTCAAAACATGCCCGTCATAGGGATAACATGTAAAATTCAGTTTTTCGGGCATTACATCTGAACAAGTAAAGATAGAGCAAAACGACTTGAACTATATGAATCATCTTAGCAAGCCAAATCGAATGATATATAATTTGACCTTGCTAGGTCAAATCAAGGATTTGACCTGACCTGAGGTCAGGTCAGGGTCAAATTATATAAAATGCATATCATTAGAACCGCAAAACCCAGGCGAGTCTAATGCAGCTAAAATAAATGCTTTATCACCATCCTTTACTGAGTTATTCCGTAAAAACCATTTTTCCCATGTATTTCCAATGGAGAGGTCATGCCTCGTACCTGACCTTAGGTCATCGATATCAAAAATACCGGAACATATGTTAGAGAACTCGGTAGGGCCATTATGTGATATGAGTTTCAAACGGATAAGTTCACCCTGCTCAGACTTGTGCTATCTTAAACTTTTTTTTGAGGTCGGGTCACTTGACCTGTACTGGTGACCTGACCTGAGATGACATAACCTTAAAATTTTCACAGAAGTTGTAAAAATGATGAGGGAAAAGGTATACCAAGTACGGCGGCGCTACGCGCCGCCGTTTTTCTACTGTCTCCGAAAAACCCGAGGGGGGCGGGTACCCGCCCCCGTCAATGCACGTGTTAAAATATAATGTCCCTGTGCTATAAAAGGCAAAAAAACGAAACAGATTTGGAACAATGAGGGGATGCCGCCCCCGCAACGCCGCTGCCCCTATGGGGTACCACCCCCCCAAACCGGCTGAGCATCCCCCATAGATTTTAGGAAAATTACACCCTTGATCGCAGGGGCCCTTTTCGACCGGTCCCCCAGCGAAATCCCGGTTACGTCCCCGGAATAACGTGGTTTTATTCCCCACGGCTGGAAACCGCCTTCCGTGTCCGATCTGACCCCGTGGTGATGATCCTTTTACACCCACGCCAATATTCTCTGTAATCGGGCAAGTGTGCCTCTCGGTAGTGGCCCGGATAAAATTATACAAATAAAATAAGAAGGGAGGGTCCGCCGACCCCCTCCTCTCCCCTTGGCTACGCCACTGGAATCGGCGTGTGGCGTGGAAAGCCTCAAAACAACGTCTTGAGCGATTTAAAATCGGAAATGCGACTACTCATTTGTTTTTCTCCTCACGCGCGGCGGCACTTGAATGGGCGGTGCCAGCTACAAATTATAAGAAGCATGGTGCGGGATTAGGCCGCAGCACAGCACGAATATCCGTTGCTTTCTCATGGGCACAATTATTATATTTTTAAAACACAAAGCCCAGTGTTGTCTGATGACTTCATCCATTTAAACGCGTGCTTGGCATCCAATGAAGAAAGCAGCAAAGCTGAAGGATACATTCAGATAAGCAGCCTGCCCGCGCAGCCCCGCCGTTTTTCCGTTATCCTTGAAAAACCTTATGGAGACCATCGGTGTTCCTTTTGGACGGGCGAGGGTTAAGCACAAGCTACGTTTCCCAGATATTGGCAATGATTTCGCTTCCCTTGTAAACTAGTTTGAATAGATGCACAGCTACCACATGTTACCTTTTTGAACCTGCTTTAGTACGTATAGCAGTTATGAACAGTTCTGATCTACATATGTACAGCCTCAACAAATTCAGGAAGACTTTACAGCATGCACCGTGCATTTTCGATAAGAAGTCCAGCAGTGAACTTTTTCTTTTTCTTTCTGGAAGACATGATCAAGGAAACAACGACGAGTGTAGCTGCACTCGATGTCATTGCTTCTGAGACAACGGCGACACGGCAATAAACATTTTGGAGAACGTGCTTTTTCGGCTTTGGTCGCAAGTGGCAGTTACCAAATTTCCATGGTTATTCTGCCGTCTAAATATGACCTCATGAGGCATTGGCGGACGCAGGGGGGGGGTATTCCGGCCATGACCCACTAATAGGTCTGTGGAGCACCCAAATTGCACGTCCCACCCCCCCCCGAGGAGCGGTTTACGAGGTGACATCCCCCATTGGAAAAACATGGCAAAATATGTGTTATGCTGTAAAAGTCACAGCTATGATTGCAAAGGCTCGGATATCTCAGAAAAAATATTCGTGGTTACCCTTCCACGGATTGCATGGACAATATTTGCCCTTTAACTCTCGCCCCACCGGGGTCAAGGATGGCCCCCTTAGGTTTTTTCCGAATAACAGAAAAACTGTGAGGCGCATCACCGTGGTTGAGAGGTTTACTTCTCAACCCATCATTTTTCACCATCCCTAGATTTTTTAACCCCGAATCACACTAGGTCAGGTCACCAGGTAAGGTCAACCAAGGTCACCTCACTTTAAATTTTGAGCTCCACCGTAGCTGCATTTTGCCGATCAATTTGAAAATTGCTACACTTGATGACCCCTCCATGCTCTAAAAAAAATTTCATCCAGGATATTACGAATTTGCGACCTGAGTTCAGGTCACGAGGTGACCTCTCCCATAGAAAAACATGGGGAAAAGCTCCCTTATGGTCTAAAAGTCACAAAGAATGATTGAAAATGCTCAGATTGATCAGAAAAGCATTCTTGATCACCCTCTCACGGATTCCAGGGGCAATATTTTCCCTTGACATATGTGAGGTAATCACAGATCACCAAGGGTCAAAAACAATACTTTTACTATAAATTTTGACCTAATTAAGCTGGAGCGCTGAATCAAACGTAATCGTATATGTCTCGTCATTGGCTTTCATTTGATATACGGAAAGGTCACTTTGTGACCTTTCGTGACCTTAGGTCACGTTAGGTCACGAGGAGCCCTTTGGAGGTCAAACCACTGGCGGGGGTCAACATATTTCACATGGCGGAGAAAGCCCTGAAATTTTGCTATCAAATGTATCTTACCAGATCTCAATAACTCTAATGGCATGGAAGTTCTGCCCAAGTTTCTTAACATGCACCCCGCTGGGGTCCCTAGCATGACGCGCCCCGCTGGGGGGGCGTTTTTCGCCCCCTACGTATCTCATTTCTCACGAAAGCTGGCAAAAAATTACGGCCGACGTTCGAAAGCCCTTGACAAGACGAACATATTTTATAAAAAAAATTATGTCAGGTCAATATTGAGGTCAGCATAGGTCAAAGAAGGTTCCATAGGCTTACAACAGAGCAGTGTACGTTTCTCTCTCTAGATCTGTACTCAGTGGAGCTACAGCAAATCTTTATGCATCATTCGATTCCTCTAATCTCAGCAAATTGAATGATGTATAATATGACCTTGCTAGGTCAAATAGTGAAAATGACCTGACCTCGAGCTAGGTCAGGGTCACAGAGTGACCTGGTATGGTCATGCTGCATATCAATCGACTCCCTGTGACAATATAAGCACAATTCAGGCAAACTGGGAGCTTTATCTCAATTCAGTCAGAAGAAATTGGCAAAACAATCACTCTGTGTTCCCGTGACCTGACATGACCTTTGAGAGGTCAGATGCTGAAAAACTCATGTTTATGGCCAAGATCGTGGTAAGGTTATACGGTTTGAGGATTTTCAGCTTTATCTATCCAGTATTTACTGAAAACAAGCCCATTCTATTTTTCACCATAGACTTAAAATGGGGTGACCAAAAAATTGATCCCACCTTAGGTCAACAATATCGAAATTCCGAGATAGCAGATTTGTAGACCCTTATGATCTCATCATATTGTGAAAGTTTCAAACTGATCGGTTTGCTGATGTTACCTAGGCGCAGCTTCACACTCGTGATTTTAGGTTTTGATGTAGGGTCACTTGACCTTTAATAGTTCCTTGACCTGACATGACCTTACCTAAAGAATTTGGTCAGGTGTGTAAAATTGATCAGGGATAAGGTACCGTGAGTTTTGTTGTTCTGCGTCTCTTCGTTTTTGCGTTATCTGGTAAAAACCAGGAGGTGGGGGCGAAATTCTCCCCCTCCCCAGCGGGGCGCGTGTTAAGCATTGCTTATTTTAGTGCAAATAGCCTATCGTGACCCAACTCGACTTCTGAAAGTCAAACCATTGACCTGAACGTTTTAACATTTTCGGTAAAATCATGCTGAAATTACACGTGCCTTCCAATGCACTTCGAAGATTTCCACTAACCCCCATATTTTCGGAATTAGAGGGGCCATCGATGGCCCCCGGTGTGGCGAAGGTGGCACCGGACCCCTGCTTGGGCACGGGTTAACATATTGGAGGTCATCAAAGGTCACCAGGGGTAAAAAGCAGTATATTGACGATAACTTCTGACCCTAATCAGGCTGGGGCGTCGAATTAAACTTCATCGTGTTTGTCCCGTTACTGGCTTTCATTTGATATTAGCAAGACCACTTTGTCACTTCCCTCAGGTCGGGAGGTCATTATGTTCCACATAGCGGAGAAAGCCGTGGAATATTCCTTTAAACTTTACTTTGCCTCGATAGATCTAATGGCATGAGAGCTATGCTCATTTGGCGTAATCGTTACATTTTTTTAGTGAAAGTGGCCCGACCCAACATAGATAAACTTCTGGAGGTCGAACCATTAACCTGAGTAAAACATATGGAGTAAACCCATACTAAATTAACATGGGCTTCCCAAGCCACCTACAGATTTGCTTCAACCCCAATATTTTTGGAGGTAGAGAGGGGCGATTGATGCCCACCGGTGGGGTAAAGGTGGCACCGGATCCCCATTGGGGCGCGGGTTAAAAAGACCCCCGATGGCAGCAGCCCTACCCCCGGTTAGGCGGAAGTGGCACCTGATGCCCGAGTTGGAAGGGAAATGCAAATCAGGAAAACAATCTTAACAATTGCATTTTTTGAGCATATCGTTGGAAATTCTACTGCGATGGAACTCCCCTGGAGCTATAGAAGGGCATGTAATCTCTAACAGCAGCATCCATGGGGGATACCGGTTCTCCGATGGGAAAGGTGGAGCACTCGGAAGAGTGGCACCTTTTTGTACCTGATTCGTTTGCGAACATCAGCGAGAACAAACATTTGTACTTACAAACGCAAGCGAGTACAAACATGTGTGCATACCAATACTTCCGCTTTTGGACATAAATTTTGCGGTACTCAGCTCAACGAAACCTTTCAATAAGTTTATTGTCATTTCATGGAATGTTAAAAAATTATTAGTTGGTACATTTCTAGTACCAGTTGATGCAATGTAGTTTGCCTATCTCCTCGAATTGGGGGCGCAGCAGCAGCGTAGCTGGCTACCACGCAGCCGGCCCGGGTTCAAGGCCCGGCAACTTCCCTGAACAAGGAGCAAGCTGGCTCCCGAGAAAACCTTCCAACAGGGTAAGAGTTGGAGACGCCATATGACCCTGGCTGTTGGTGTGGCGATAACAGGGGCGCAGCCAGACCTTTGGTATGGGAGCACACCACTTTTGAGGGGCATCCCGGGAGAAAAAGGGCACTTTTTTAACCCTATTTCCGGCAGGGGGGCTAATATTGCCCCCCTTCAGGTTTTTCGAGAATATCTCCGAAACGGCTTGCGATAGAACTTTGAAACTTCCTGACTTTTCCTAAAACTAGTACAGGCAGGTTTTCTGAAATTTTCAAGATTATATATTTACCAGGGGCGGAGCTATGGCTGGGTTTTTGGGGAGGTTCTATCCACAAACCAAGTATTATCGTATGCGATGGGTTTTTTTGTAAAAGGAAGCCGTCTCTGCTGATCCTGATACCAGTTATATGGTTTTATTATATCATTTTTTATGTGAGATGATAGTGCATTTACAATTGTCACTATTTGTATTCATCAGGGGCGGTTACAGCAGTTCAAAATGGGGGGAATGTTATCAAGAAGGACTAAACGTTAGTAAGTGAGAAGACTGCTTACAGCCGTGTCAGGGCGAATACAATTGGGTATATGAAAATTCAAAATAGTTATAACCCAATTCTAGATTACCAGAGGCGTGTCCAGTCACTACACATTTTCAAAATGTATATTCCCAGCCAGTATCACCGCCGCGACTCAATATCGTTGTATATTGAAAATGTGTTTCCAATCACCCCCACCCCCCACGACGAGTCCTTGATCCGCCTATGTCACCCCCTTTCCCAGAGCTGCCATGGGAGGGTAAAAATTATTAGAAATTAAATTTCAACTAGTCGAGGGACTAATATACTCATGCATACCATTCGCATATTGTTGGTATGTATTTTACCCCACTGTTTTACCTTACTGCATCCGCCCCTGATGAGTTTTTCACTTTTTTCTCATTTATTTATGTGTCAAAGATGCCAAGCAGTATATGACGGCTTCTAATCCGCGTAACAAAAACTTTTTAGGTTGTATATATTTCCCCTCATAGTCCTGGTCCTGGAACTGCCATTGAATTTCGAATTTTTGCGTAACTCGAGTATATGAAAATTTTGGGTCAATTATTTGTAAATCTGAACTAGTCTTGTGAAAATCGTACAACAGAGACAAGGGTTATGGAAAATCTAAAAAATACACAAAAATTGTATATTTTGCACGACCTTCTCCTAAAAAATAAAAGTTTTGAAATTTTCTTTTTTCAAAATAAAGTTTAGCAGCAGAGGAATCTATGGCACTTTGAATTTTCAAAATCGGCCGGTTAGATTACGAGATCTTAGGGGGGCCGATATTGCCCCCCCTGCCGGAAATAGGGGTAGCCGGGAGCCTGACGGAAATAGGGTTAACGTAATCTAAAAAAGTTACTATATCTTAACTTATATCAACTTTTGGGTACTTTTGACTGAAGAAAAATGTCAATGGAGCATTGACGGAGAAAGAAAAAATGATTAAAACCGGAAAGAAGTGTCACCGAAATATCATGAAAGTAGCCAAAACACGACTGTTTCGGATACATTCAAGCCAACTCATGCAAGTACTTAACATCAGAGAAATCAGTATAACCTGTGATATATGTCGCTATGTGCAAGGTAAGACATTGGAGTCGAAACATGATTTATGCCCTCTGGTTTTGCCCTGACGAGTGAGCCCTGGTTGAACGCGGGTTAAGTTCCTCAGTCCCCACAATGGCCGTGGGAGGAGTGGCCTAGTAACATTGGAAGAATACAATTTTGCTGCCAGAATAATTTTGGAGATACCTTTTTAACGTATTTATTAAGTTCCATATTTTCAAAGACCGGTCCTAGTTGGAGTAAGGAATAGGCGAACAGGCCGGTGGTTTGGTTGGAAATGGTGTGACAGGGCTGAAAATTGTGAAAACTAGTTCTTCATTTAAATCAAATAGTAGAAATCCTGATTTAGGAGACTGTTTTCTGAGCTCAGGGGCACATGCCTTTTTATCACCCCTTCCCAGAATAAACCAGTGTAATAAGCAATTTATATAACCAGGGGTGCCTGGGCATCACAAGCCGTTTTAGCGATGGATCACTCCTCGTTAGCTCCATTTTACAAGAAGAGTTTGATCGTGCTCTTATTCCCCATGTATTCAAGACCAGCTCAGGTGGCTCCCTAGTGTGGACCAGAGCCCTTAGTAGCCTCCCCTACCCCCATCCCCTCAGAAGTGCATCCACGGAATAGACTAGCTCAGTGACCCCCCGAGGTGATGGGAGTTGGCCTTGTCTTCGTATTCTCTGTCTATTATAGACCAGCTCAGGGGGCCTCAGATGCAGAACAGAGCCCCCAGAGCAGCTCATGCTTTACCCAGGGACTAGACTAGCTCAGTGACCCCAGAGATGGGGTCATCAGACTAGCTCAATGGGCCCCAGATAGGCTCATAGGGCCTTGAACCAGCACAAGGAGTCCTATGGGCCTCCGAGCCACTTTCGCCCTGGTGGGGGTGTTTGAACACCCCCTCCAACTCTGGGAACTATGCGGGATAACGAAAAAATACGAAAGCCGGTGGATAGCTCATACAATTCCATGAAAAACTATGTCGGCCACTTTTTTCTCATGCCGATATTGAGGTCATGACAGGTCAAAGAAGGTGACATTTTGAGTAGAGTTTTTGGTCTCTAGCGTCTGATGGAGTCGAGTTAGAATAATTTTTAGACATCATTTGCTTCCTCCCGTCACGGCAAATCGAATGATATATAATATGACCATGCTAGGTCAAAACACAAAAATGGCCTGACCTCAGGTCAGGCCAAGGTCACTTTTCGACCTAGCATATTCAATATGCATTTCAATCGACTCGCAATGGCAATCCAAACGTAACGGTATCAAAATAAAAGCTGTATCATAATTCCTGCAAAGTTATTGACCTAAGACTAAAAACTGCTTAAGTAGGGCCCCAGATGACCTCTCAGAAGTCACAGGTCAAAAATTGCAGCATGAACCGGGAAAGCCCAGGATAGTACGATTTGGTGAATATTAAGGTATTCTCAGCTGCTCTGTATCTACACAAATACAACCCATTTTCTGGTTTTACCATGCTTTTCTAATGGAGTTCACAATCCACACCTGACCCTAGGTCATCGATATGAAAAATCCCGGAATACATTTTGCATCACTCGATGGGCCCATTATGTGGTATAAGTTTCAACCCGATAGATTCACCCATTTCTTATTTATGCCACCTTAAACATTTTTGGAGGTGAGGTCACTTGACCTGCACTGGTGACCCGACATATGATGACCCAACTTAAAAAATTTGAAAAAAGTTGCGGAATGAATTAAGGGTAAGGTGTGCAAAGTAGGGCGGTGCTTTGCCCGCTGTTTTTCGTACTGCCGGAAAAAACCCCAGGGGGTGTTCAAACACCCACCACCGGAGCGAGGGTTAAAGAACTCTCACAAGCTCAGCGCTCAGACCAGCTCATTATCCCCTAATGGCCCATACCAGGTCAGGGCACCCACAGAACACAGATCTGCTCTTGGGCCCCAGATCAGCTCTTGGGCCCCAGATCAGTTCAGGGGCCTCAAGTCAGGCCAAGGGGCAAGATCAAGTCAGGGTGCAAAATCAGCTCAGGGATCCCTAACCAGGCCGGGGCACATTCAGTTTAGGGGCCCCAGAGCTGCCCAGGGGACACCAGATCGGCCCACAGGGCACCAGATCAGCTTCGGGGACAAGGAACCAGATCAGTGGTCCCCAACCAACTCGGGACCCAGATCAGCTCGGGGTACCAGATCAAGTCAGGAGGCACTTAATCAGCTCAGGAGCCCCATACCAGCTCAGGGGCTCTTATCAGCCTATGTGGGCCCGGCTCAGTTCAGGGCGCCAGAGTGCTGAAGAAATTACTTAATCAACTCAGGAGGCCCAGATCAGCTAAAAAAGGCACCAGATTGGCTTAGGGGACACCAAACTAGCTCAAGGGGCGCCAGGCTAGCTCAGAGGGCATAAAATGGGCTTAGGAGGCTCAATGATGACTCAGGAGGCACCAGATCGACTCAAGGGGCATTATTTTAGCTAAGGGGGCAACATATCTGCTCAGGGGGCACCAGGTCGATCAGTCCGAAGGCCTAGATCAGCTTTTAGTCCCCAGACTAGAGCAGGGGCATATATCAGTTCAGGGAACACAAGGTCAACTCAGGGTGCACCAGATCATCTAAGGAGACATCAATAACCAGCCCAGGAGGCACCTGATCAGCTCAAGAGGTACCATATTGGCTCGGGGGACAGTAGATCAACTCCGGGAGGCATGAGATTAGTTCAGGGGGCCAGATCAGTTTGAAGGGCACTTAAACAGTTAATAGGGCACCAGGCAAGCTCGGAGGCATCAGACTAGCTCAGAGAGCATAATATAGGTTCAAGAGGCACAATAATTTGCTCAGTGGGCACCAGATTGACTCAGGGGGCACCATATTAGCTTAAAGGGCACGTGATCAGCTCAAGGGGCCAAAACCAGCTCAGTGGGCACCAGATGAGCTCAAGGGGCACCAGATTATCTCCGGCCGTACGATTACGATTAACACGCGCATTGACGGAGGGGGCGGGTACCCGCCCCCCTCGGGTTTTTCGGAGACAGCAGAAAAACGGCGGCGCGTAGCGCCGCCGTACTTGGTATACCTTTTCCCTCATCATTTTTACAACTTCTGTGAAAATTTTAAGGTTAGGTCATCTCAGGTCAGGTCACCATTACAGGTCAAGTGACCCGACCTCAAAAAAAGTTTAAGATAGCATAAGTCTGAGCAGGGTGAACTTATCCGATTGAAACTCATATCACATAATGGCCCCACCGAGTTCTCTAAAATATCTTCCGGTATTTTTGATATCGATAACCTAAGGTCAGGTACGAGGCATGACCTCTCCATTGGAAATACATGGGAAAAATGGTTTTTACGGAATAACTCAGTAACGGATGGTGATAGAGCATTTATTTTAGCTGCATTAGACTCGCCTGGGTTTTGCAGTTCTAATGATATGCATTTTATATAATTTGACCCTGACCTGACCTCAGGTCAGGTCAAATCCTTAATTTGACCTAGCAAGGTCAACTTATATATCATTCGATTCGGCTTGCTAAGAGGATTCATATAGTTTAAGTCGTTTTGCTCTATCTTTACTTGTTCAGATTTAATGGCCGAAAAACTGAATTTACATGTTATCCCTATGACGGGCATGTTTTGACCTATCGTGACCTTAAATGTGACCTGACAAAAAAATGGTTCAAATGTTTTCGATGGAGAAGTGGATGGGCAGCCCAACGCCGTTTACCGTTTTTCGCTACCTACCGTGGTTCTCGAGATGTTAGGGGGGCGGGTACCCGCCCCCGTCAATGCGAAGGTGGCTCAGACCCCCGTCAATGCGCGTGTTAAGAGCGACGATGAGGCAATAGCTGGAAACGGATTACGTACCCATACTCTTCCTGGGTGCTTGGAAAGGCGACAGAATACCCTAGCTGACCAAAAAAGGCATTAAACTGTCAAACAATAGCTTTTATAGCTAAGTGCCATTTAGTTGCATCAAGGTTCAACGGCGTAGGGCACTAAATTTCAAGCGGCACGGCCCAAAAGGGGTACACAGCCTAGCGATAAAAGGGTACCCCGGCACCGATGGGGGCACGTGCCCCCTGTGCCCACCTCCCCCTGGCTGCGCCTCTTGTCGATAAGCCCCGGAATTATTATCTCCTCGAATAAAGGTTTTATGTATGGCTCCAAGAACCCTATACATACTTTTTGGAAATATTGATATCTATCCATATCACAATACAATCAATATTGATGTCGCTAGCGCCGCTCTCCATACAGGAGTGCAAACTGTTTTCAATGGTAAGAATTGTCTCCACAATAAGTGCCGGAATCCTTGCCCCCTAAACTTTCCGGCTAGATCCGCCCCTGAGCGGCGGTGGATTCAGTTCGTCAGTTACATTCAGTCAAAATTCAGTTACAGGGTGAAGGGAACAAAATTCATTTCAGCTTGGCCACCCTGTTAACTTCCTATCCCTCAGTGCACTCCGTAGACTTTCGTGCTTTTTGGTCATCTAGCGGCACAGTTGTATACCAAAGGTTACAAGAGACGTCGCAAGAACTGTGGCTGATTTCATTTGTGGGTAGTTTAATCTGTGGGCGGTTTGTTCATTCGGGTGGATGTTGTGCATCAGCTGTGGGCGATTTTAACTGTGGTCATATTTATCTCTCCCTAACAGGGCATTTTGTGGCCTATTTGAGCTGTGGGCAAAATAATGTGTGGGCGATTTAAGCCGTGGGCGATTTTGGTGTGGACGATTTTGACTGTGGGCGATTTAAGCCGTGGTCGAATTAAGCTGTGGTTGTTTCGTTTGTGGGCGATTTGAGGTCTCCCCAAGGTGGTAGAACGCTCCGCCTCCAAAACATGGCAACCGCTTGTTTTCAAGGTCATTTTTGTTATTGTCGAGTGATGACGAAATATCAACCAAACAAACCGAAACTCCCCGTCCAGATAGCATGGGGGAGGTGAGATGGAGATTTGTTATGGGGTGTGGTGAGTAGAATTGGGGTAGGGTGGTATTGTAATATAATTTTCTGAATAGAGAAATGATCGAGGAATATGTCCAGCATAGAAAATGACAATTTTGCATCATAGTTTGTCACTAATACGTGCTTAAATTCGGGGATGCGTAAGTGGCGCGTTCGAGTTTGATACTATGCGAAGAGTTTTTAGCCTTTTGGAAGCCTGGAAATCGTATTTAATGTGCCAGTAGGATGGGATGGTGATTGTCACATTCTGTGGACCTGAAGTGACAGGCCCAATCGAGATTTTGTAGAAGAAATGCATGATTTTTCATATCAGAATACTAAGTTTTCCATGTGAGTCTATTGCCATTTATTTATGTGTGGTTTATTTATTTTGACCTGTCCTTTCCATGTGATTAACCTACATTTCCTCAATTGCATGATTATTATCAGTTAGTTTCATATCATCCAGCAAATCTGGTCATATTACAAGCTGTATTATACTTATACTACACTACTATTTTTGTATGCAATACCTACATACATGGGCAAGCCATGACTATAATGGGTGCTGCCAATTATACCAAAGCAAAATGCATATTCAATACAACTTCAAATATAAAACAAAACATCCATTTTTGGACTGAGTGTTCTTAAATGTTGAATGAACAGTGCTGAATTGAATGTTGTACTTGGAAGTTGCCGGAATTTGTTATGTATTGGAATTGTGCTATCCCGCCACATAGGCATGCATCAGTCATGCTTTGCCATGGATGCATGTGTTGACAAGGGCATTCATAGTATTTTTTGTTAATAGGAGCAGTGTTGCAGTGCTAAAATGGTATCTCCAATGCATTGGTAATGGGAGATACCCCATTTTCTCTTGCACAGTGGAGAGCCACTCTGCAAAGTATGGCAGCAGGCTAGTCGAGTCACCCTAGCAATGTAAAATTCTTGCACCACCAGCCTCCAAAAAATTTCACCAATCTTTCATATACCAGGGAGAAAAATGCACACATTGCTACCCACACAATGCAATACTACCTCTCTTATTAGTTAGTTGGTTAAGGACTTTTTACAAGGCCACCTTCTATGTTTTAATAACCATTCAGCCATTGTTTGTTTGGTTTAAGTGTCAACTTCCTCGCACCAGTCTTGCAAATTCACACCAGGTTGATAAAATTCACATTACTAGCTCCTGTCTTCAAGGGAATTCACACTGACAAGATCTCATTGAAAATGCCATACTTTGCACACTGGGTGGAGAGGTCACGTGCTGAAATAGGTTCTCCAGAAAGTCACCCACTTTTTCAATTACTATGGTCAAATGCAAATTCCCTCCTTCTTTGTCATGATGTTACTTTGTGTATGGTGAGGAGGAAATGCTGCTGGTAATTTTAAATGATTTTAAATTTCAGCCTCAGCATACTCAAAAGCCTGTTTAAGAATAAGCTTTAGTGCTTTGCAACAAACCAACCGCTGAAGTAATGGTGCTGCCAACTTTCAAAAGGATAAGGAAATCCTTACTGTTATCACTTGGTATTTGAACCTGGGTCAACAGTAATGAAGCTAATCCTGCATTCTTTGAAGTATTCCAAACTGAGTGAGGCTTGTACCTTGGATACTGTTGAAGCATGTTACTGCCTTTTGCCTTTAAACTCTTAAATCTGCTTTCTTTAGAACGAAACTTCAGGTTGTTTGTTGGTTGATTAGCTTTTTCTTGTTTTATGTACATTTTGTCATTTTGCTAACTTATAGACTCCAGGGAAGCTGAAATATGAACTAAAACTACAATGGTGGCATGGAAGTTAAAAAATAAGAGCAGTGAATAGAGTTAATTTCCTGTGTAAAAGATAGGAGCACAGACCATGGTTGTTTTGCATGATTTCTGTGTAATATATAATGAGTTTGTCCAGCCATGTCATGAAAAACATTCACATAGGTTTTCCTCTTGTGTTTCTACCTCCTTATTTGCTGCTAGATCCATCGAGAATTTAAATATGTGCGGAGGTTCGTGTAGCCTCCCCAAAAGGTGGGATTCTGTTCTGGTATTTGCTTCTCGTTGAAAATTATTGGCCAGCTCTCATATTTGGATGCAGGGGGGTGGGGGGGGGCAGGTGTCATACCGATCGACCCTCGTCACCCCCTAAAAAGGTAGATGCCCCTTTCCACCTGAAAGGTTGATGGTGCCCCTTTGAAATATCGTTCATTCGATGCGAAAATCGGGTACCCACTGATAGGTTGGCGCCCACCCGATTGCTTTTCCGGTTAAAACTTTTGCCCCTGGTCCGGATGGCGCCCCCCTCCTCCCCAATGGACAACCTGGATCCAGCTCTGCCAGCTCTTTGATCAATTACTCAAATATCAAGCAGGTATTAGCAGAAATCATCATTACATTACTTTAACTTTATATGAATTCGCTGAAAAATGCCTATGGCTGGTGGCACGATTCAATCTTGATTCAACCCATAGCCTCACTCAACCATCCTCTTTCTGCCTTTGCTTAGATGGTATGAATGAAAATGGTAATATCTTAGATGGTTGATAATTTTGTCTGCAGGGGTCTGCAAATAGTCTTGTCTAATGTGACTGCAGCAGTTTTCTCGTTTGTTCCTCTCTCGATAATTTAATGCAATTTTCCATATCCAAGCAACGTAATTGTTACGATTTTGGAATTTAATGCAATTTTACTTGCTCTTTCAGGAAGTCTTCGCTGCTGGCATGCTCAGTAGGCGATGCGTAACTGCCATTTGAGTTGGCAAACAAAGCCTGCAAGAAAGTTTTAGTAACTGAAGAAGAGAGCACATTCAGCCCACTATTGTCGTCTGTAGAATTTAGGCTGTGAACTAAGAGCAACATGTCCCATGGTACATTTCCCGTTTATTGTTCAAGCATGAGTTGTTGGTTGAAATAAATATATTAAGCTCTTATTACAATTTTTCGTCCGGTCTATTCATCCAAGCTAGCGTTTTCAGATATATAAAAGAGACGCAGTGCATCGTTGTCCCCTATGCCTCCATTCGGCGCTGACGTCCACTGCATCAACGGTCTCGTCAAAGGTAGCACCATTGGCCGGAGACGGTATGCCGCCACTTCGTTTCGTGGTTTCCGTTCAATACTGCAACAGCGGGAAGAAACTCACATAAAATAGCCATTTGTTAACTTAACAAGTGATATATATTCAATAAGTGCGTACGGTGAATATTCGTCGGTAATGGATACGACATGACTAGCTATTTCTGAAGGTATATCACTACAGCAGTGGAAAGTTTTTTTACGAAGATTGATGTGCCCAAATTTGGAAACATATTAGTATCCCGATATTAAAAGGGAAAGTATAGAATGAAGCATGTGATCTATATATAATGAGGCCTGTGGCCCACGAATCTATTGGACTGCCTCGAACCAAGTTCGAGACATTAGAAAATGAAACACAGACTTAGGGATTTTTTACGCCGCTTGCAGGTTTCTGGCTGTCCAGGCATACTAATCCCCCTCTGCGATATTATGGGACTGTATTTTAGCAATTATTTATTTAATAAATATCACGGAAAAGGACTTGGATAAATTTGTAGGTATTCTTAACAGGTGCATCAGATAAGCTGAACAATTAGCGTCACAGCGTCATGTTCCATGTACAAACTGAAGAGTATCACTTTGCATCACCCTCATGAGTTCAGCGCACTTTCCTTGACATTTTCGTAAGTGTCTTTGCACACCATGAATTTTTGCGGACACTTCGCCTTCACGGTCATTGTAGTTTCGTCCACGTTTGACCGTGAGGGAGAGAAAATAACACAAAGCCATGTCGGATGAGAAGGGAGGTTACTGCAGCACGGCGAAATTATTTACCGTGGACTGTTGGATGCTCAGAGAATTGAGGAGATGCGTTGCCATCAGTAGTCGATGAAGGTGCCGGCAATTGTCTTGTCACAACTCACGCCTCTTCTTCCCCAACGAACGAGAAGTTTACTCGCGACAGAGCAGGCATCACCACCATGCTCAGTTTGCGTCCATACACTGAGGGTAAAGGCGAACGGCGTCGAACCGACGATAACGACACCAACCAGGCACTACGCACTCCTCACCTCAGCTTATCTGTGTTGCGATTCGGACGAAAGTGTGGGCATCGACCAGGATGGCACAGCGGGAAAGCAGCGGATTCCCCATCCAAGGAGTCGGCTCACGCATTACCCACAATATTGCAGGGAGAGAAAGTTCTTTACATAAACAAGCAGCACTGGACTACTATCACCATTAAACAGCGCAGCACGACGCTGCGGAAGCTGACTTAGCGTCTAAGAAGATGGCGATGCAGTCCGTTTCATAGTTTGCCACGGCCGAGAACAAGTAGAATATCTTGGCACGGTAGCGAGAGCACAGCTGTCCGTCCGTAATCTTGTCACTAGCCACTCAGAAGATCTCTAGTTCGAAGGTGGAGAGCTTCCATTTTCTTAGCAATCTGCTGCTTATGCCCAGAGTGCGGACAAAGCTGAGAGCAGAGATAATTATTACCGAGCTCTGTGCCGGCCCAGGACCCGTAGGTACCCCGATATCGTACCCTGCAGCCTCGCATCTGGTGAGAGAAAGAGGAGAGTAGCGTCAGTAAGAAGAAGACTGGAGCAGTGGTTTTGACTTTGAGCTGCCTCGTAATCCTACCATTTGAATTCTTCTGAATGGTAAGGAGTGCATTTTGAAAATGGTTTGCATTTTGGAATTATTGTTGTTGGATGCTGGAATTTTGCATATATATTTATTAACATGGACAGTTATGAAAATATGACTCAAATAATATGTGTTGTTCAATTGTCTGAGCACAATTTCAGCGAGCTGTTCCAAGTAGTACCTTCAGTGAATGTCAGATAAGAAATACAATGAAAAGACTAAATGGCAGATCGGTCACTCATGTTCTTGAACTTATTGGCTTACAATGACTTCTTGTGAGCGAGTTCAACAGAGAATTTCAAAATGGAGCAGAACAAAGCACAAACAACACAAACGTATCTAATGAAATCCAATGCAAAGGCTCTTCAGACAATCATGAACACCAAAATAAAAATCAACGAGATGGAGCTAGAACTACTTATAGCTTTTCAATAGTTAAGTGCCCAAACTGGGGCCACCCACCTCATGAAAAAAGCTTATTAAAGCATTTTTATTATTTTCAGTTAAAATATCGATGGCATAATGATAAAAATTTCATTCAGCTGAAGCCTTCTTTGGTTAGAGTTTGAAGCCTTCTATATAGTTTGGAAATTTTAATTTGCAAATAGTAGCAGTATTACTGGAATTGGAAAGTGCTCCAGAAATGATTAAGCTAATATATTGTGCCACACAGGCTGGAAGTACCTGGAATTTATTTGTGAATTGTATTTTCAAAAACTACAAGGTCCTTAAAGGGAATCACTACTTTTTCAAAATTCTAAAAAGAATGATTGACGGACAATATAAACATAATTTAGGCATAATACCACCTACAATTCACATCAGTGTCCACCCTGATCACCCATGGGGCCACACCTAGCACCAGAGTGCCATAGCTATCCCTGAAAATTCTTTCAGGACAGCTGACGGAAATGTGAGCTTTGGTTTTGCAGACTATTTTTCTGCCAACTGTTTTATCACAAGGACGATTTTCTGCATCATTATTTGTTTAGGAAAATGGCAAAGAGAGCTTAACCAAATTTTTAAAATGTTCTTTCTTCACTCTCATATTTAGAGGATTTAGCCATCACTGAATATTCTTTGCAGTGCCCCACAACTGGTTTTCCACTGGGGTGCTAGCTGTAAAAGCCACCAGGGAAAATATAATCAGTGGGTGGAAAATTGAAATGAAATGAGAGTCAAGCCCTTACCTGTGCAAATCATTCAAACTACCATACAAAGTTTTGGAATAATTGTTAGCAAAATGTCTTTAATACCATATTTAAGAGTTCATAAATTTACAACAGGAGTATCCAAATGTGTTAAAAAGACCACTTCATATCCTGCAACAACCTTATTGGTAGTCTGCTAACATTCACAATTGGTGCAAATAGTCAGTATTTACAACAATAAAATTAGGGCACACCCATAGATTGTCTGCTCCCCAAGGACGTCATAGTTGAACCCAGTTTTTTTTTTTAGAGTGGGGAACAGGGGCCAGGTGCAGACAAGCAGAGAGTGGGTAAAACATAGGCGAGACCGGGAAGGGCATACAGCAGACGTGTAGTGCAGCTAACAAGGGACGGGAAGACTAAGAGCCTGGCGTCGGCCCCAGCCAACAGAGTATGGGGCATAATTTTACCCTTCAAAAAATATATTAAAAAGGCCACTCTCAGCCACATCAGGGCCCCCTATCGCCTGGAAATAAACTAGTCCCTAGGAAAGAGAGGAGGGAGACTAGACTACACTACTTTAGACACAATAGGAGGGGAGAAATGGTAGTACAGACAGTGAAAACACAAGACGGTCGGCCGTGCAAAGGCGAAGCCACGCTAGTCCCAAAGTTTTGTATGGAACACACGCAGCTCCACCTCTGCACGACACAGAGGCACGAGAAACTGGCACAGAAGCAGAATAATACACATCACATGAGACAGACAACGATTCGCGCCCTCCAATATAACACGCACCAGTCAGCGACCCACACGTTTCAGAAAATTCAGGTACGGATGGGGGGCGGGGAACTCGGCTAGCACAATTTAAGAACAGATCAGACTTAATAGCAGACTACCAAGAGATATAGTTAGAGCAAAAAACAGGAGCAAATTCCATTGGGTTACCAGAAACCCCGTGGGATAAACAAAACGTGGGTTCAACAGTTAACAGCAAAACAAATCTCAGTACTGGTCGAGGTAAATCTTCTTAACAACCCTTTTGAACACGCTTTTGCTTCTGGGAACATCTCCAATATCTCTAATTCTTGCAGCAATTTCAACGTTCCAGGTTTTTGGGACCGACAGGAATAAAGAAAATGTTCTGTACAGGACAGAGGTAAAGGGGACTTCGAAATGTTGGGGACGTCGTGCAATCCGGACTCTGGAAGGGGTGGCGAGAGTAAACTTTGAGGCCAGAGGGGATGGCAATGTGTGGTTGAGAAAATCATGGAGGATTTTGACCTGGACAAACTTTACCAAATCTGGCAGCTTGAGGATGCCATGTTTCTTAAAGATGGGGCTAGATGAAGCCAAACGATCTGAGAAGTCAATTATTCTAACAATTTTTTTCTGAAGGACTTGAAGTCTCCTAAGTTTGGAGGGGTAGGAGGCTCCCCACACCTGGAGGCCATATGAGAGATGGGAAAGCACTAGGGAGTTGTATAGGAGGAGGAGATGATGGGACTTGAGATATTTGCTAATCCTACCAATCAGGCCAATATTGCGGAAAACTGTGGACTCGACGCTCCTGATCTGAGGGTCCCATTTGCATTTTTCGTCAACTAAGATCCCAAGGTATTTTGTGGTGGGCTGTCTAGACACGATTTGACCATGGATAGAGATATTCATATCGGAATGTTCAGAAGTGTTGGAGAAAATTTGATAGGTCGATTTTTTAGCGTTGATTGTGAGTCGATTACTGTTTAGCCATGTGGTAATTTTGGGGAGATTGATTTGAATGATTTCCTGTAGGTCTGATGAATTTTTGGCAGAGAAAACGAGTACTGTGTCGTCGGCGAATTGGAGAAATTTACATGCAGGGGAACTAATATTGATGTCATTTATGTAGAAGAGGAAAAGTAATGGACCAAGCAGAGAACCCTGCGGAACGCCAAAGGGCATATGCAGTGGGAGTTGGGAAATAACAGAGTTATATTTAACAACTTGTGATCGATTTTTAAGATATGTTTTGAAGAAATTTAGAGAAAAATTATTTACACCATATGCTTGCAATTTTTTTAGAAGAATTTCATGGTTAACAGTGTCGAACGCTTTGGAGAAGTCGAGATAGATGGCAGCACTAGTTTCCTTATGACTTAAGGCAGAAGTGATAATTTCATGAAGAAGGGCTATGGGCATGTACGTGCTATGGTGTTTACGGAAACCAAACTGTTGATCATGAAGAATATTTTGGGATTTAACAAATTCAGACAACTGGGCAAAAACAATTTTTTCAAGAATTTTGGAGAGTAGACTGAGTAAGCTTATGGGTCGGTAATTGGTAAAGCATTGTGGATCGCCAGACTTGAAAATGGGGACAACCACAGACTTTTTGAAGACTGCGGGAAATACTCCGTCCCTGAGACAGAGATTAAATGCATGATTCAAGAAAGGGGCTATGGTTGATGAGATCAATTTCAAGATTTTCGGGGTGAGGCAGTCTGATGTGGCTGATGAGGTATCCATGTTATTGATGATGGATAGGATGGATGGGATATTTGTGCCATTAAGTTGAAACGGTTCGTTAGGAGTAGGAATGTTGGCCAGGTAAGACATTGGGTCTGTTTCAGGTTGGTGGAGCTTCCCGCCCAAGGTTGAGGCTATGGAACTAAAAAATTCGTTAAATTTGTCTGCAATTTGCATTGGTGAATTAATGGAGGAGTTTTCATGAGCAAAGCGGAGAGGGAGAGGTGGTTTTGATCTGTTTTTGTGTACAAGGGAGTTCAGAACTTTCCATAATTTTGCAGGGTTTGACCTACACTCAATTAGTTTACGCGCATAGTATAGCTTTTTGGATGCACGAATAAGGTTGGAGAGACGGCTTCTGTAGATAATATAGGTTGTTCTGCTTATGTTGGAGGGATCACGGATCGACTTTTTATAAAGTTCGTTCTTTTTATTTATGCTCCTGAGTAATCCAAAAGAAATCCATGGTTGAACTGGGATATTTCGTCTGTCTGATTTCTTTTTGCTTAGCGCAGTTATTTCTGCATTAATTGTATTCACGATAAAACTAGCTGCTTGATCAGGATCCTGCATGTTAAAGATACACCTAAGTTTATGAGACAACACTAAATTGAGAGCATCAATTTTTCTAAAGTCAAAACAGAGATCATGGGAGGGGGTGTACTGTTTCTTCATGTGATTGGAAACGTTGATATAGGCAGAGATCGGGAAATGGTCACTAATGTCCGAGATTAATACTCTGGGATTTTTTAAGATACCAGGGTCATTAAAGAAAAAATTATCAATCAGGGTACTAGATCCAGAGGTGACTCGGGTGGGCAGTGAGATGGAAGGGAAGAGACCAAGGGCGGCTAGCGTGTTGAGGAACAAGGCAACCTGGTCAACACTATTGTGTTTTAAAAGGTCTACGTTGAAGTCCCCTCCTAGTATACAAGGTTTAGATTCAGAGTTTATAAGAGAAATTACAGGCTCAAAAAAGTCCAGGAACTCAGCGAGGGGGTATGAAGGAGAACGATAGCAGCAGCTAATGATGACATTTTTATTGTTTGGTATTTTGAGCTCAAGGCAAACAGACTGAAATTCAAGTTTGTCAGTGCAAAATTCATTTCTCTTAACATAGGATACTGAATTGTGGATGTAAATAGCGGAGCCCTTCCCTCTAGTATTGCCTGGTGATGCGACTTCAAGTTTGTAGTTAGTGAGGTTGAATGATGACACAAGGGCTGGGTCAAGCCAAGTTTCACTTAAAAGAATAAGTTGGGGTTTGTCATGTAGTTGATGTATAAACAATTCTAGTTGATCAAAATTTTTTGGGAGGGACCGAATGTTAACATGTAGTATTGATAATTTTTTAGCTGAGTTATTTGATGATGAGGGGGAATCATGAGAATCGTTGGGTTGTATGAACTCACAGTTATCAAGAATGACCTGGAATTGATCAGCCGAAGAGTCTGTGTCACCACTGAGGTATGCGTAGGAGGGACGGAATCTAGAACCTATCTCTAGGTTGTGAGGTTAATCACAGAGGAAAAAAATTAGAGAAAAAGATCAATGGGTAAGAGAAACAAGGAGCCTAAGGGAAGAACAGAAGATTTAAGACTAAAAAGGAGTATTGAGTAACAAAAACAATATTGAGGGAACCTAACCAATAAAAAAACAAAAAACAGCAACAACAAAAACACGTGACTTAGAAGGCAAAAAAAACTAAGATGCTCCCTGATGCTCCCTGCCCAGTTGCACAGATTAACAAAGACCCTGCTTCCATGCACAATGCTGACCAGGATTGCATGACTGATCTGGATGCATTTACAATATGGATAAAGCTTTAGGCAATGGAAACCAAAGTTTCAATCTGATTGCATCTATCCATATCGAGCCAGGTCTGGCAGCACATGGCAGTGGACGTTTAATTTTTCCTTACACTGCAAAGAGAAATAAGAGTAGTCCGTTGAGAGTAAAGCTTGCTTTGTTAATAAAAATTATACTAAAACTTAACAAAAACTATTCAGTACACAACATTCAGGAAACAAAACTATTATTAAATACATGAAAGAAACAAGCTTGTACAAAGAATAACAACTATTTTTTTTAGAAAAATTGTACATTTGAATGAAGGGAGCAAAAGGAGATATCAATGGGGCACTAGAAATGTAGCCCAAAACCGAGATAAAAGACTATTCTAAACGTCAATGTCCGAGCTCTATCCATATCCATCCAATCTATCCATATCCAAGCCAGTGTTGGGATAACCACAGTTGTTGCATCCTGATTCTCAGCTCTATCTGGGTTGGTCCATCAAGCAGCAAATGAAAGTCAATTACAAATGTAGGACAAATCATACAAATGGTTTTAAAGGACCACAAAAAGGAACAATAGGGACTGCATAAAACACTATAATTCTGCAAGAAGCAAAAAAACAGCATGCCAGACAATAAGAAGCATTGCTAAGCCAGACACAGAAATAAGTAGGTGCAATTTACTCTATTACCTAAGGTGTAGAACCTAATAGTACATAAAAAGGTGCTATTTGCTCTATTACCTCAGGTGCACTCCTGTATTCGAGGTAATAAATATTCCTGCGCCAGATTCGTAACGCTCCATTCAACACAGAATTACTATTGGCCTCGGTCATCGAAAGTGTTGGCACCTCGCGGATTTTTTGGGAAACGCCAGGAGAGGGACTGCCGTCTGGCGTGGCTGCTTCATATCCGGCGCATCTGTAAACAAACCTTGGTTTCTATACGGTTCCTATAGTAACGGATTTTCAGTCGTGGTAAACTCGTGAAAGAGCGTGGTTATACGTGACGTTGGGTGGACGTGAATATTGAAGACTGGCGTTATTTTCTTGTTTGTTATAATCTTGGAAAGTTCAAAGAAAATGGAGAAGAGACGGATAACCATTAGATCCAATCAGAACTGCTGCGTTCCTCAGTGTGTATCCTTCCGAAGAAACTGTCGAAGTCTCAGCTTTCACAAGTTTCCTCAGAATAAGGTGCTGTCCAAGCAGTGGAAGTTGAAACTGAGAATTCGGAAGAAGATAGGCTCAAATGCTGCTGTCTGTTGCAGAACTTTTCAGCCATCTGACTTCCATTCACATCCACCTGGTAAGCGGCTGTGAGGCCAGTGTACAAAGTATGGCATTTTCGACGAGATCTCGTCGGTGCGAGTGCCCTTGGAGACAGGACCGAGTGGTGTGAATTTTATCAACCTGGTGCGAATTTGCGAGGTTAGTGACACTTAAAATAAACAAATAATGGCTGAATGGCTATTAAGACACAGGAGGGGCCCTATAAAAAGCCCTTAATTAACTGAATAATGATTGAGGTAGCATTTGCATTGCAGGGGTAGGAATGGGTGCATTTTTCCCTGGTATGTGGCATATTGGTGCAAATTTTTGGAGGATGGTGGTGCGAGAATTTTAGATGGCTGGTGCGACTCGTCTGGCCTGCTGCCATACTTTGCAGACTGGCTGTGGGGCAATCTCCAGTTCCGCTTATGCCTCCTTCCACTCCCTTGAGCCTGCTTCTAGCAGGAGTAGGCCTTTATCCTTGGGCCGTCATCAAAGGCGGATCCAAGATTGCCGATCGGGGGCACCTTCCCGGGGGGCGAGGCGCCATTCTTGACCGAGAAACCCTATCGAATGGGAGCAAAACCCTATCGGTGGGAGCCGACTTTCGCATCCTGGGGTGGGGGGGGTGGGAAGCGAAATTTCAGGGGGCGTGGCCATTTCAGGGGGCGCCGAGGGTCAATGGCGGGGGGCGCATACTCCCTTTGCCCCTGGATCTGCCTATGGGGCACATGCCCACTTTGCTGTCCCCTTGGATCCGCCTATGGCTGCATTCCTTTTAGCCCGGGAAACTGACATATTGAAATAATTCGGTAGATATACTCATTTATTCGTTTCAAGCTGTTTGAAATTCCAGTTTGAATGTACGATGAAAAATGCGTTTCCAAACATAAGCGTCGACACCGGCAAAAAAGTGGGGGGTGCAGCAAACTTTAACCTGATCTTGACTACAAGCTTTGCTCCTTGGGACCAAAAACTCCTCGAATTTGGGCTCCTCACTGCCTTCCGCAGCGGCTGGTTATAAGCCACTGCCACATACCAGGCATAAAACGCGTATAATTCACCGTTTACCATGCTATTCCCGGGCCCACTAACGTTGTTTACCTTTCGGAGTCCCTCTTTCGCGGCCATCTTGGATGGCACACTAGCGCCTCTGGTGAGGGTGACCGGGGTCAATAAAGGCACATCAAAAATCCCAAATCTTTGTGACTGAAATTATTTTCCAGTCATTTCTCTACCAGAAAAACTAAATTTCATGGCCCTACTCCCACGGATAGTGCAAGAGAACACACAAAAATCCCACCTGAGTCACAATTCCCGCCCACTTATCATGGAGCCGTGCTGTTGCATGGTTGACCTGACGTCATCGCAGCCGTCAGGGGTCGCCAAACGGTTGCCACTTTCCGCCAATGCTGAAGGGCCGGAGCGCACCCCCTGGGCCAGTCCTTATAGGATCTGGTCACGTGGGCTTATCTTACATCAATGTGATGTCATCACGGCTACCGATGAACTATCAATATTCACCATTTCAAAAACCGCGGCAAACGCGAAGATATGAATACAAATTCTATAACACTAATTAGCGCTGCGGTCAGGCCCGAATACCCTAAAGATTATAATTAATAATTGTTCGTTATTGCATGATTGCATTGCAGCTAAAATGATACAATAAAAAGATACGGGTAGCGCCACGATTCTTAGAGATACGGTTTGGACGCGACGTCAGCTGATTCTCCAGATTTCTGGCCGGCCGAAATCTGGCAGCATATGGTAGCCCTCAGTCGGATTGCTGTCTTCTGATTGGTCAGATCAATCGGGCTTGGACCCAAACTTCTATCTAGAGATTTATAACGCATTTTGAAACAATTTATTCGTTATTATAAAATCTGTCAAAAAGAACAAAAGGTACACCCTAAGAAAGCGTGAACTTTTTTGTACATGAATCGCCAAAACAGATGCGCTTAAATTTCGTTGTTCATTCACAACCACTCGTACCGTAGCCCCTTGTAGCTTCTCCCATTGACATTACATATTAATACTACTTCAAAAGTAGCAGGGTGGCACTGAATCTAGAGGAGAATTAGCTCTAGAATTCTGGAGCTTACTCTGAAAATAGGGAGGTTTGTTAGGGGTTTAGCTTACTATTATTCAAGTAGCTATCTGGTGACAGCTCATTTCGTGTTTTTTCCTAAATTTGAGGTAGAACTGGCAGCATTTTTTACAGTACGGCTTTGTTGTTTATAAAATGGATACCGACGCACGCATAGTTATGTCCTGAAAGGTATGTCGTTTTTCTTTAACTGAGCGAAATTAGGTTTGGGTTTAATTTGTCTTAGTGTCTTTTATTACCTGTTAAGCTATACTACTTTACCCATATAGCCAATATTGGCCCCAGCAGCGACTTCTAGATATGATTGGTAACAGTAAACAATCGAAAATTCGAAGTTAATACAAATCTTAGCCATTGATAAGTTTTGAAGTGCTGCGGCAAGGAGCATGATGATGAGTTGCTAAGATGTTCCCTGGCCTCTCCCCTCGAATATTCATTCTAAAAAGGCATTTGTGTGAAGCTAAATTCGAGGTGTGGCTGTACTAGGACTGAGAATGATTGATATTTACTCCATGATTCTTATGAAGGGCTGTGCCCAAATATATAATCTTCAGTGTATTTTAAATTTCCGGATTCAAGGGGAGAGGCCAGGGAACATCTTAGCAACTCAAATATTAGCCAGGCTAAACGTGTCCATGACATGTACCTGAAATTGTTTTTGAATGAAGCATATAACCAAATTTGAGGGAAAGCTCGAGAAAAGTATATTAGACTCAAATTTTATTGCATTACATTTATTATTAATGCTAGATAGATCAGCTTGCAGAAGTTGGCAGATTTTGAAGAGATCTCTTTGGGCAGACTACTGGTTTGGGGACATTGAGGCAGGCATGAAGGCACCAGAAATTAAAACAGCTTTTGCTTTTAGGGCTGCGTTCTTTGAATTAATCTGAGGTGGAATTCCAGGGGTTCGTGACGTCGTGATATTCCCCGGATTCCAGCTGTGGAACGTTCTTGAACGAGGCCGGAATGTGGCGTAAATGGCGAGGTGCGACAGTCTCATGATTTATTTTGACTTGTGCACGCGCAAATCTTTAATGTACCTTCGTTTAGGTGTTATTATTAGGTTCCGATTATCCTGCAAAAACATACAGTGGACCTTTCAAGCAGATAAATATTCAAAGTCTAAAAACTTACTATTACGAAATGCATCCATGGGCGCCGCCATCTTGAGCGGGACTGCTTTTTCTATTCCCACCGTTCCGTGCGGAATGGCGGGAATATTCCTCGTGGAATCCCGGGAAAAGTTTCAAAGAACGGCTGTGACATCACTATTCCTGGAATCCAGGATGGAATATTTCAAAGAACGCACCCTTAGTGCTCTCCATACATTATAAAGTCTAAATATATTTCCAGGTGGAAAGAAAGGCCTGCCCTAGTAATCTATTGTATGCACCCATTGGGGCAGGATTTGAGCTGCACCGAGCACCTTTTCAAGAAACTTGCAGGTTTGCAGACTGGATATAGATGAGCTCATGTACTATGTGTCAGTTGGCTCTTGCTTTGTAAAAGATTATGAATTATGATACTTTAGGGTGCAAGTTTTGCACCCCACTGCTATGTTGAGTTTTTTCTCAAAATTATGTTCAAGAGTCTAGTTCAAGATGTGACACTGATTTGAAGAAGAAAAAAATTTGGTTCAGTTTTTTCTGCTCAAGCAATATTGTGAATTTATAATAAATGTATGAGACAGAGTTCAGAGCTGAATTTCCAGTTTCAAAGTAGAATCTTCCTTAAAATTTCATGTAGTGCATATCAGGTAGGCAGAAGGCTCTTATGAAGCTGTTATTTTCTGACAAAAAATGGTATCATGCATAATTATTTTGGGAGCACATTTCTTTATTTGCTTTATTAGGAAGGAACATTCCCAGTTATGGATCATTGGTCCCATTATTGGCCAGTTAGCTGTTTTTGAGAGCTTTTGGTGACAGTTTCCCACACTGCATAGGTTGGATGGGACATAAATTTGAAGCAAATTTAGGAGAGAAAAACTTAACCACACTTGGAAATGGAAGAAGGGGTGCGTCTCAAGAGCACACAACTGGTCTTTCAACATATTTAACATATTTTAACAGTTTTCCTTAAACTTCCCACATGAAACTAAAGGTTGTCAAATACTCTGGCCAATCCTGAATAGTTTGAACGTCTTTCCTCTAAGGTATGCAGTTTGCTCTTGTGTAAGGTTTTTGGGGCACATATATTTTATTCGTCGAATTTTACATTGGATAAAATTGGAGTAAACATTTAAGCAAAACATTTTACATGGATTTGATGTGATGTGATCTCAGAAACTATTAAACACTCCACCACAACCCAGGTATCAAACACTTCATCAACTCTTGAAATTATATTTCAGAATTTAAATGTCAAGTTTCAAGAAGACAAGATTGTTCTGTATGAATTCCGCATAAATTCATGAATTTCAGACAGTTGCATGAAATGAGTTTTATGAATATGCCATTGGAAGTAATATCCAGCTCCCTGATATATCTCAATATACTTCTGCCTGGGGCATCTTGTCCAAGATGTTCTCTTCAAATCTAGCCAAATTTTTCATTCTAGCCCATTTTCAAAGGACCTAAAGGATCTAAAAACGTACGCTTTTTCGTTTGTCTAGATCAACATGCGATGTAGCTTTAGGCTTGTTAGGTGTACACTTCTAATTCCTTTTGTCGAGGGCAACCCCTTTGAATCATTGCCCATTTTTAAGAAATACTAAGTATCTAACCTCACCATTTACATGGCCCCCTACATGCCCATTTTGTCGGAAAATCCTTCTCTGTGTTGACTCCATGAGTTTTGAATAGAATGATTTTTTGGGGTAATTATTATATCAATTTCAAAGATAGCACAAAAGTCAACATTTGCAACCATTTCAGCATGACGAAATGCATGGAAAGGGAAGGCATTTAGGCTGTTACCTTTTTAAAGATTGGAATAACACGACAAGCCGCGGCCAGATATGCTGTGGCTACAGATGGAGACGATCAGGCAATATTTTTTACGTTTTAACAGAGCATGTAGGCTTATTCGTCCTTCAATTTCGCGACCAGCACTTCCTTGACGGAGGCGTCATTGATGTGAAACCATCGAGCCTCCGGGTAGTTGCGGCAGAAGGCAGTGTAGTGGCCGGATTGAGAGCTGCCGTGGGAACGAATTGTAAAAAAGAAAACACGAAAGATAAAAAGTTCTTCACTATGTTTTTGTCAAAACTTTTTCGAACATGCTCATTGAAAAAACGTGCTAAATACCAAAAGGGTGAAACAATGTTGCGATGATACGTTACGTTGCTCGGTGATATTGGTTGCATAGGCATTGCATTTCTATTATCTAACGAATAAAGTTCTAAAATAGTTTAAAGTAGCTTAAAATATAATTTTTTGCTATCGTCTAACTATACTTTTCGTTTCTGTTTTCAGGAAAGGGAATACCGAGTGCTGGAATAGAAATACCCCCATCCAGGCGATGATTTGTGCTCCGCTGGTCGTGATAATGGTGATGACCTCCTGTGGTTGGACGCCGCCTGGAGGTAGAGCCCCTACCTGAACAATCTGTTCGTCTACTTTGGCAGTGGAACCGCCCAATACAGTTGGGATGACTTCAGACCAGAGGATGCTGAATCGGTGTGCCGTCTTTGTCTCGTCATTATCTCACTAACAAGATGCCGCTCCGAGACTCCTTTTGAGGCTCGGTGGAAGGTGAACTCAATCATACTAATTGAACGCGGGAGCAGAGTATTGCTCGGAGTGATGCCGTTTAAGCTGAAGTCGCCCAGATGGACGCCGTGTTGAACATGTGCCGCCTCTCTTGCTCCTCCCAGACACCCGGAACTGTCTAGACTGCCTTGGAAACCTAACTGTTGCATTCGCTGTCTGGGCCACCGCCGAAATGTCTGCCCCGACTTCGCGTTGCTCATCTGTCGGCACCACTCTGATAATGCCGAATTTGCGAGTGCCATGAAAGCCCATGGATACGCTTACCCTCCTGCCGCTGCGTTGCCCTGGTGACACCACGACCGTATCTCCGCGGTCTGCTGAGATCGCTTATCTGGTCCTCCGCCCGAGCAGCGGTTCCGAACGGTGTTGGCGCGGGTTGGCGCGAGCTGTTTGGTGCTGGGACTTTTGCTTCTGCTATTTAGTTCCGACGGAAAGCGCACTGGAAGCTGATCTGGCGCCGCGACGACCTCCACCTTTGTGGACGCTGCGAGGGGTTAAACATACGCCTTTGCGATTGTGGAAAAAGACAGTGAAGAAGTGGGACGTGGTTTTGTGTTGGTTTACCAAGTTATACTTTGCTGCGTTTATGGCTTCTTCGGTGGAGTAACGTGTGTGGTGGCTTCGATGCACATTGTTGTGATTTTTCCTATATTTAGATGTAATTTTGAAATGGCGTAATTGGCAAGTTCAACCGCAAGTGTAACTTAATTAGGAGAACGTTGTGACCAGCTATATGTTCTGGTGAATTTTAATTTCAAATATTTTGATGAAATATTTGCATTGGCACATAGCCTAGAAACAATAAAATCAAAACGGAAGCTCTCTAGTTAAGGTGCGGGAATTAACACAGAATGGCTTTGTGAGCCCGTGTCTTGGGGCAATGCTAGGTGTCTTCAATCAATTGTGGATAATTTGGTTCGGGAAAAAGTAGTATCGGGAAAGTCAAAGGGCAAGGCAATTGTTTTGTTTATTACGTAAAATAAATGGCACGTGCCTCGTCAACAGACTTAGACAATTCCAAACTAATACTCATATCAGTTACACACTGTCCGACAACAGGTGGCACATATTAAAATGAAGAAAAATGTGCAAATGATACAGAGCTTTACAAACAGAAAAGCAAAGTTACATATAACACACTCCAGCCCGACCCACAGTCAACATTCTGGTTTCATTATACATGTTCAATCTCATATTTAATAAAGTGATGATTTATGTGTCGGCTTAAAACTTTCACATCATGTATGTTAGGTCATGTAGTCGGCTTATCCTTCACATCACACAGATCTGCACTTGCTATGCATATTACGCACTCGGTTTAGCAAACACAACTATTGATCTTCCTTCGGTTGAGTCTTTGCGAAACTGAAATATTGTGTTAAGGAAAATATCAAGGATATTTGTGTCTGGTTGCTTGCGAGTGTTGAAACGTGTCCTGAAGAAGGATGACAGGATCCAGGATGATCTCGAAGGAATCTTCAATGGACCTGAGAGGAAAAAATATAATTAGTGGAAAAGAATAGGAACAGACGCCGTTGGGTAATCGGATACGCAGGGTGCTTCCATATTTTTATTTCGGAACCGGGTTAGAGTAAGCATCACTTAGCCTAAATATATCTAATTAATGGCCAAAGCAACTTCGGGGCTTTATGATACACCGGCTGCTGATGTCATATGGTGTCGTCAACTCCCAACCTTTTGGGAGTGTATCATAAGGATCGGAAAGACTTATGCCGTATAACCGCCCGGGGTTTTGAACCCAGATCAGCAGCGTTCAAGTTGAATGCGTAGTAGTAGTTGTTGGTATTCTAGACGAAATCTGGATGAAGCTAATACCTTCTAGATGAAGCTAATACCTAAGAGAAATCGTTTCAGGCATGCAGGATGCGAAAATTAGTAGTTATGGTTGATTCGACAGGATTCATATCAGAACATACAAATGTAGGGTTGGGTTACGTCAACGAGTCCAGTCAGTTTGCGGGGAAATGTCATTGCCACTGACACCTGCCTGTCAACAACCCACGCCAGTGCTGGACGGCTCATATGGGCATTCTGAACACTGTCAGGGACTCATATGGAACTTTTAATGCCCAAACAAAGCTTTCCGTAACAAGCCATTGTTCTATCGATCGTTTCCGATTTAAGCCTTGTTTCGAGATTTCGGCCTCACTCTCCACTTTCCTGGAAACCGATTTCAGGGCCCGGCTCAAATGCTATGTTACCCAATTCTGGCACTTCTTATACTCGCAACAATTGCAAAAACGTTTAGAGTAAAAAAATAGGCCAACCATTTTGAAGAAATTCTAAAGATTGAAACATTTTATTTTGATTTATTTATTTTGAGTCTTTGCGCCATGCAATTATCAATATCATGGTATAATAGCTTTTACACTATGAGAGTATTAAGGTAGCTTTAACACCCTGGCCAGTGGCTTCGTTGCCAGTCTACAGATAGGATAGCATGGATTAACGTGGGTTCAATCCCCACGGCGGGAAACCGCCCTCCGTGCAGTGACGGATCCAAGGGGGCCCGGGCCCCCCCTTAGCTCCGAAGCGCCCCTGTAAAGCTCAGCTCATATCGGGCGCCTTCGGCGCCCGATATGAGCGGCGCGCCTGTACCCATTTCGTACGCCAAGGTGGTAGATACCACTTATTCCACTTGAATGAACACATACTCCTTAAAACCATGGCAAAGCGCCCCTGCCCAAACACTAGACGCCTTTACTGGTCTTTTGCGCCCCAGTAAAATGTTGAAGATGAAATTTAGAAAGCTAACAAAAACGCCCCGGCAAAGAAAAGGCGCCACTAGATAGCAAGATTGCGCCATGGGGAACTAATGCACCCCTGAGTAGCCTAGGCGCCCACTGGATGAAGCGCCCCTGGGTAGCCTAGGCGCCCCCTGGATGAAGCGCCCTACGGATACCATATGCGCCCTTGGCTAGGGAAGGCGCCCCTGGGCAGCAAAGGCAAATCTTGGTAACATAGGTGAACTGGACAGTATAAGCGCCCTTTACATAGAAATAGGTGCTTTAGGAAAATAAAATGCTCACCTTCGGTAGAAAAAGGCGCCCTTTGATAGCCTAGGCGCCCACTGGAAAAAGCGCCCTACGGATGTCATATGCACCCTTGGATAGCAAAGGCGCCCCTGGACAGCAAAGACAACCCTAAGTGCTGTGGACAGCAAAGGCGCCCCTGGGTAGCAAAGGCGCCCCTAGGAAGGCACCCCTTCGATAGAAAAACCGCCTTTAGATAGCCTAGCCGCCCCCTGGATGAAGCGCCATACAGATACTATATGCGCCCTTGGCTAGGAAAGGCGCCCCTGGGCAGTAAAGGCAAATCTTGGTAACATAAGTGCCCTGGGCAGCATAAGCGCTTCTTAGATAGAAATGGGCGCTTTAGGAAAATAAAATGCTCACCTTGGGTGGAAAAGGCGCCCTTTGATAGCCTAGGCGCCCACTGGAAAAATCGCCTACGGATGTCATATGCACCCTTGGATAGCAAAGGCGCCCCTGGACAGCAAATACAACCCTGGATAACACAAGTGCCGTGGACAGCAAAGGCGCCCCTGGGTAGCAAAAACGCCCCTAGGAAGGCACCCCTTCGATAGAAAAGCCGCCTTTGGATAGCCTAGACGCCCCTGGATAAACTAGGAGCCCGAGAAGGAAAACGAGTGCCCCACTGGGAAGTACAGGCGCCCTCTGTATAACATAGATGTCCCTTATCCACCTTCAGCTGCCCTGCATTGGAGCAGCGCCCAAGAGCAAAGGCGCCCCTGGAAAAAAAAGTCGCCTCCTGGTATCAAAGGCGCTCCTAGATAACATATGCGCCCCTTAGATAGGAATAGGCGCTCCAGGAAAGCAAAATGCGCCCCTTGGTTAAGAAAGGTGCCCTTGGATAGCAAAGGCGTCCCTGGACAGCAAAGGCAAATCTGGGAAACATAGGTGCCCTGGACAGAATAGGAGCCCCTTAGATAGAAATAGGCACTTCAGGAAAATAAATGCAGCCCTTGGATAGAAAAAGTGCCCTTTGAAAGTCCAGGCGCCCACTGGATAAAGCGCCGACGGATATCATATGCACTTTTAGATAGCAAAGGCGCCACTGGACAGCAAAGACAACCCTGGATAACACAAGTGCTTTGGACAGCAAAGGCGCCCTGGATAGCAAAGGCGCCCCTAGGAAGGCACCCCTTCGAAAGCAAAGGCGCCTTTGGATAGCCTATGCGCTCCCTAGATAGGTGCCCTTGGATAAACTGGTGCCCGGAAGAGAAAAATAGCGCCTCACCGGAGACAAAATGCACCCCAGGATAACGTAGGGGCATGTATTTCAATCATGTCTGTGATTGAAAAATACACCTAGACAGCATATGCGCCCCTGGATAGAAAGACACCCCTGGGCAGTAACGGCGCCCCTGGAAAGCAATAGTGCGCCCCTGTGGAGAAAAAAACCGCCTCCTGAATAACCTAGGCACCGCCCCCGAAATATCAGATGCCCGTGGATAGAACAGACTGCCTTGAATAAAACAGCGGCCCTGGATAGTAAAGGCGCCCTTTGATAGCATAAGCGTTCCTTAGCAACAATATGGGCGCTACATGTGGCAGATGCTAGAGTATGGCAACAATATGGCAGATGCTAGAGTATATACACAGAGACATGTTGTAAGCTTTGTCTCGGGGGAGGGACCCCAGCGCTGATCGCGGGAAAAATCGCCAATGGCCCCCAGGGGCCCTCAGGGAGTCAGGAAATCTGGCGTGGGTGGAATCCGGTAGGAGGGATTTTGGGTCTCCAAAATCAGCTGAGGGGCCCGTTTCAGTTCAGGGGCCCAGATAAGGGCCTCCGACGAGCTCATTTGACCTCAGTGCCAACACAGGATTCTCAAGACTAGCGTGGGGTGCCTACCTATTTAAACGGTTTCTAAATAAGCTCAGGAACCCAAAACTAACCCAGGGGTCCAATTTTCAACTCATGGGGCCCAGACATCTGAGGGGAACCTGCAGAAGTTCAGAAGGCCCATAAAACTAATAGGGCCAGACTAGCTGGGTGCCTCGACGAACTGGTGCCCAGATACGCACAACGGGCCCCAAACAAGCTGAAGGGATCTATATCAGTTAAACGAAAACAATACCGTCTGAGTGGCGACGCGGGGTGACGTCAGCCTATGGCATCTGATGGCGCTGTCGGGATGCATATTACTTGTGTTGCCGGGTCCATCGACCAGGGGTATTACGTATTGACTGTGCTGGGTCCGGATGGTCAGGCTCGCCAGTAGCTGAGATGTGCTGCAATTTAGCAAAGTTTTTTCTTCGTGGCACTGGGTACAACATCCCGAATCCCCTCCTGAATGTCCGGATGTAATCATTTATTTTATCATTTATTTTATTTTTTTTTATTTTTTTTATTTTTACCGGGCATTCTATTTTTTTTCTCTCCCCTGAGTGTACTGGAACCATCTGTGACTGCCGCTGCCCCCTTCCTTGCCATTGCCGCTTCGAACATGATGGCCACATTGCGCCCTGACATGGGTGACCTTTTCATGTTTTTACCCTCACGTTTTCATCACTCCCAAGTTTGGGCTGTATCGCCATGCCTCATATCATTTCTGTGTTTTTTTGTTTTATCCCATGTGTACAAATATATATGTATGGATGTAATACCAACCCAGGGGACCCTGACCAGCTTAAGGGACACTAATCCAGCTTGGGGCTCAGAGCTCAGAGCTCCAGCTTTTAGCTCAGAGGGCCCAGGACCGGTTGAGGGGGCCCTATATCAATAAAAGGGCCCAAAAAGCTGGCTTCAGCGGCGACATATAGGTTTCAAGTTCAGTGTGAGAGCCTGGTTAACTAAAGCGGTCCCAGATTAGCTGAGGGGACTCGATATAAACTCAGGGAAGTCACCAAAAACTCAGGGGCCCAGGCCCGCAGAGGTTCTGCGGCCTATGAGGCTCAGGTTAGCGTCAATCGGCTATTTCAGTATGGAGCAGTTGGCCAGGACAACTGTGATAAGTGGAGGTGGTGGATACGACACCTCAGTTTTCGCCATGACCGAAGATAACTGTATTATCTGCTCATCGTGCTTCAGTTAGTGTTAGTGGGTGCTTTCAGCATTTTCTACCACGGTACCAGTCGTTACCTGGCCCGAAATATGCTTGATGGTAAACGTGAACATGTCCTCACTGAGAGGAAGCTTTCATGAAAATAAGCATTTACAAATCCTTTTTTAAACGCGTTCTTCATTGACACTGGCCGCCTTTTGGGTGTTAAATTGGCCGGTGGCGGATCCAAGGGGGAGGGAAAAAGGCATTCCCCAAACGAAAAAGCTCGGGGCAAAACTGCGTTTTCGCCCCCCAAAGCGATCGACCTCCTTTTTTCCCTTACTCCTTCTTAGTTTATAAGCAAGATTTTGGTGTTCCAACTCTCAACTTCAAACAGAACATAGGTTGATAAGATGTTCCCTGGCCTGTCCCCTCGAATCCGGAAATGTAAAAAACACTGAAGATTATATATTCGGGCACAGCCCTTCATCAGAATCATGGAGCAAATATCAATAATTCTCAGTTATAGTATAGCCAGACCTCCATAGTATAGCAAGTCATAGTATAGCCAGCCTTGGATAGGAAGAAGTATCTCGAGCCCATATTTTTCACCCCGTGAATTTTTTTGGCTTTTCGCCTCAAATACCCAAAATTCTACGGGCAAGTGATATTGGTAGCGCAGCTTTTTACTGCGTGACGTTTTTTTTTGCTTTTCGACTTTGGTTTGCTCCTCCCAAACCGACCGTCTAGATCCGCCACTGCAATTGGCGCCTCTCAGGTTCGGCGCCCCCCAGGTTCGGCGCCCTCCGAGCCTGGGCCCCCCTTAACGAAATCCTAGATCCGTCACTGCCTCCGTGTCCGATCTGACCCGGTGGAGAGGATCCTTAAACACCCACGCCAATACTCGCTGTAATTGGGCAAGTGTGCCTGTTGGGAGTGGCCCTAATAAAATAAAATAAATAAAACGTCATGGTATAATTTAGTGCACAATATATCCACACCCCGGGATTGCTCTCGTCAAGTATTGTCTGGGAATCGCGTATTAACTCTGGTTCTAGCTGGAGCAATCTACACCTGTGTTGTCAAAATCATTGAGCCTTGTGAACAAATGAACATTGCTCGTCGGCACCGCGACCTTGCAGATGCCCTCCCTTAGATCGATGTCGAGCAGTCCATTCGGTATACTGCCAGTAGCAGACTTACGTGAATTCAACATTGATCGTAAGTACTTCTCTTCAGGTTCAAGCAGCCCACTACATCAATCCAGGTGTAAAAGGCAACCAGTGCCGTATGCGGTAACAGACACTTTTTTCCAGACATTAATTATTCCTCTGTTGGATGACTGGTCGGGAGCTTCTCGAACCGGCCAAAAAGGGTTGAAAAACTAATTTGCATTTTCAAGTGTTGTACCTGAAAAAATAAAGGAAAGGTGTTTATGCAAAATTTCAACACTGACATCCTCGTTAGCATCCTTCTATCATCTTGAGGTATAGATTCCACAGGCAAGAGGAGCCCTCTTAGAGGACAAGACACAATGAGTGAGTTTTCCAGCAGGGCTGGCACAAGGGGGCTGTTGGAATGATGTAATCGCACAATGTTCCTCATGTGGGATCATGATTGAAAAAATTGTAGCACAATAAACTCAAAAGGGGGTTTTATAATGCTTTGAATTGAATCATAATAGTCTTTTTTCCACTTGCCGACCTTACTTTCAAATATACCTACTTTTCCAATCCAAAATATAGTGAGCTTTGAGTGGTATGAAACATGTGAAAAGTGGTTTCTTAAAACTCTTTAAAAACTGCCATCCCAGTTCAAAATTTATTATAAAGGTGGGGCACTCTTTTGTCCTCCAGCTATTAAACTTAGTCATTGAATGTGATCCTAGTCACAGAGGAAAAGGTAACTGAAGCCCAAAAGAGGCTGGAACCTGGCCATTGGCCCAATATCTTTTTGTATTATATGTGTACCATTTTGAATATGATTGCAGAAGTTTGACCCCACATAGATATCTATTAACATGCTTGCATACTTAAAAATGTTCTGGCTTAAATTGCACTACAAAATTGAGTATTTATAGCATTTAACCTAGAACTGAACAATGCCAAATCATCAGAAAATATTCATAGAGTATTTTAATTCCTTAAAACCCATAGCTTAATTCCTTACCATGTTACAGTCACCAAATTAATTCTGAATATCTTCCTCAATCAACCTTATACTATTAATAATGTTTGTTTCCCACTGCCAGGATTGTTCATTCTTCCCCATGTCAGTCTTTCTAGCAATGGAGTGTCAGCATCCAAATAAATATATAGAATCTTAACTAACATTGCTAATCCCAGTCTAAAACCAATACATTTAACATTGCTAATCCCAGCTGTGATGGTACCTGGACATTTACAGTGTGGTATGGTTAACCATTAACCCCTGAATTTATTTTATTTTTTCCTGTTCCCCATATTTTTTTCTTTTTTATGAACATCTCCCACATACAGATACTTTCTCGGTTTGTGTGACGGGAGTCGTCTCCTGCACCGGATGTGATCTTGCTTGGGTTTTTACCACTCATCTGGTTTTAGTCTGCATGTTCACATTGTTTTTTCCTTCACCTGTTTTAATCTTCATGTTTGCATTGTGTTTTTCTGTTAGGTCGTTTCTGTGAATACACATATGGACGTAAAACATGTATACTTAAACCTAAAAAAAGAATGCATTATTTGAAAGAGCAGGAAGTGGTAGGGGTATTGGTTAGATAGTTTGCTCTCCATGCAGCTGACCTGACATTGGAGCCGGAAATATTTATTTAGCAAGGAAGAATCAGGTTCCCTGGAGACCCTCTCAACAAGTAAGGAGCAAAACAAGGAATTGAGCATGTGGTGAGACAAGTCCTAAAAATGTTATTCATTTGAGCAATATTTCTTAAGAGCAAAAGACATACTAAGCAAGGTTCAAGCTAGCACAAATATTTTGTTAAGTTACCTACCACACAAAACAGGTGTACCCACTCTTACTCCTAATGCTAAATTCAAACCTACTGTTGAACACTGCCTTAAATGTATTGGTAAATCAATACAGCTATGATCCCATGCTGAAAATTAATAATACTTTGAATGTGTACCCAAGTTTTGTACATGCAGAGACACTATTCATTTGCCCCTGTTTGCTGTCTTTCTAGCTCCACATCCAGGTAATTAGAGATAAATATGCTATAAATCCCTGCAGCTAACAATTAATAAAAATTCATAGAAGAGGGCACAAAATTCCGACTTCATTTTCCATGAAGCCAGATTAAATTTTCCATGAATAAAACTTTAAGTATCCATCTCACTTACCAATTTATGTACAGAACCTAGTCTTGGACAATATACAACAGCATCTAAGCCTTATCGGGACTACATATTGGCTTACTAGCTGGGATTATTACAGCAATATCAATTTAAAACATCAATAAAGTGATAGATATGCATTTGCTATGCATATTGTTCGGTTTCACAATGTTTTTAATCGAAATGATTGCGCCACGTTCGAAACGCGTTTCTGGAGGAATTATTGCGATTTTCATCGCAGTTTTTCTCAGAAAAGTGCCTATTTTCACGCAAAAAAGTATCTCAGATGGATAGCTTAATAAATTTTGAACCTCAAATGAGAAAAATTTATTCCTAAAAACATCACCATTTCTGTTCAGTTTGCCTTCCCGCAAACCCTTGCAGAATCTCCCATTGAAATCACATGTTAAATTTTTTCGACAAAAATCCTCTAAGGCACTGAGACTAGAGGGTCGGGAAAAATCCGAATTTTAGAGGAAATAGCTCATGTCCATGCCCTGGGGTAGCGCGATCCAGAAGAGCCTCCTTTGAGGCATGAAGAAAGCTTTGGGTGGTTTTTCGGACGAGGAGATTGTCGCCTCTCCGGTCTCGTGGATCAACATATCGTCGGTAATCTGCACGTAGAATATTTTGAGCCTTTGATGTCGTCAATTGAGATTTTCTTAGAGGTAAAAAATCTATGCGTGAAAAGTTAATGAAACAATTTGAATTTTTGCCATCCATCTTTGCTGGCCACCAATGCTTATTGAGGTTTTGTGTAGTGAGTGTAGTGAGTTAGTCAAACACTAATCCTATCAAGTATGGGCAATGCATTTAATGTTTCTGTTCTGCATTAATTAGGTTCATGAAGTTGCCAAAAAGCAAATTGTATGCTTAATTGATAACTATTCATTTTGGCCCACTGTTATAGCTGTGGTCTCGTTTCGTCTGTCAACACCAATCAGCGAGCAGCATTGAGTCCCAGTCTGCAAAGTATGGCAGCAGGCTAGACGAGTCACACCAGCCACCTAAAATCATTGCACTGCCAGACACCAAAAATTCACACCAAACTGCTATATACCATAGAGAAAAACGCACCCTTTCCTACCCACACAATGCAATGCTACCTCTTGTATTAGTTAGTTAAATTAGTTAGTTAGTTAGTTAGTTAGTTAAGGTCTCCTCCTGTGTCTTTTTAACCATTCAGCCATTATTTTTTTGGTTTTCAGTGTCACCTTCCTTGCACCAGTCTGGGAAATTCACACCAGGTTGATGAACTTCACACCACTCACTCTTGTCTCCTAGGGCACTCACCCTGACGAGATCTCTGTATTCTGGTTCATTTTTGTCTGATTAGCCATAGCACATACTAGAGACAGTTGTGGTATTTCTTTTCTAGAGGAGAGGCTCGAGGGCTCGCAGACAAGGCTGTGCTGGCAGACGGAACAAGGCTTATGAGCAGTGTCAATGCCAAAAAGTCCTCATTTTATTGTTGCACAGGTGAACTTGTGTACCAAAATAGGTGAAAATTATTTGGTGATGGCAATTCTCCAATTATTTAAGCATATTATTTTTGAATTGCCCATATTCCCTCTCTTTTTGGTCTAACTTTATATTTACAATATTTGTGCACTCTAGTAAAAGTCTATATCAAGCTTGTAATTTGAATTACAAATACTGGCTCTGCACAATGTGTGCATGCTAGTGCATTTGCTGCTTAGCTTACCTTTTAAGTATGAAAATGTTTTTGATTAATTTTACAGATTGAAACAGATTTTCCATTTATTTTGTTGGTATCATACAGTACATAGTAGTCAGTGTACTCCTATCTACTTATCAGATCCATTTACTCATATTTCAAGTGCTACTGTTTGTTTCTAGACATGAAAGTGACTGTAGCATGAATTCATCCATCTGCCCTCGGAAAATGCCCATCTGCATTCATGCCCATCTGCAGATGAATTCATCCATCTGCCCTCTGAAAATGCCCATCTGCATGCTTTTTATAATTGATATTAAAAATGAACTGAAGGAAAACTAGGATAAGATGTGTTATGATTTGAAACACTAGGAGTGTACCCAATACAACAATATAATTGTGAACAAAGAGTATGGATAGTCATGTAGGAATGACAGGGGGGCAGTCTTGGGTGATGCAATTTTTTGTGTTTTCCTGGAAGAATATATGAAAGATTAGGCGGGTCGCTTCAAAGAGAAAATTTGTTTACTAGAAAACCTGTCTTTTGTAGCTGCTGTGTATCATCAAGCTATCGTCCCAATGGACCAGCTTGTGTATGATCATTTTGTTTGTTAGTTTGAATGGGATGAACCCAATCAGACCGATTCTCCCATAGACCTGAAATTTGGAATATTTGTTTCCTATTGTGGGCCAGTGTTGAAATAATGTATTGTAATTTATAAAAAAAACATGAATTTGCATGGTTCCACCTGACCCCTCCACAAACCCATGATCTAGACTATAGATCATCTTTGGGGATGTCTTTGTTCTTGAATATATATATATATATATATATATATATATATATATATATATATATATATATATATATATATATATATATATATATATATATATATATATATATATATATATATATATATATATATATATATATTGCATATGTTTAAAACAAGATTCAGTGATATCTTGTTTGCTTTCATTAGTGGGCTTGAGATATTTTATTTGTACCCTTTATTTGGTCCCATTTGTTCCTGCTGTGAAAATATCTTCTAATTTAAGAAGAGCCTACCCCAGTAAGCTGAACGCAAAACAGAAATAATCAGGTGCTGCCCCTCGACAGTGACTATCGCAAATTACGCCTGCTGCTGGAAGACAAGCTTCAGAGGACGAGCAATGGAATCCCAGAATTGGCAGAGTACCACAGCCAGCAGTTTTCTGCATTGAACACGAACCTGCCTGAGTGCACCTCGGTCGTCTGCCTGTGTGCCCGCAGTATACGTTCATGTATGTGCGTAGGTGGTGTTTATCGCGATATATTAAGGCAACTCCTCTGAGGACCTCAGTAAAACATGCCATTAAAAGTATTCTTAGCCTAAAGGTAAGAAAACTAGTAATGCGAAGGGTCTTTATAGTAAAAAATCAAGTGGTCAGATTTTGTTGGTGGTCGTACGTGCGAAAGTCGGCGAAAATAATAAGTGATGCCTCTGTGCTCAGACTATTGCGGTGAACATTTTATCAAACCGTGTAGCACTTATTGTGGACAGATGCAAAATCTGTTATGCTTTTGATGTACACTCAGTATTTGGTTCGCTCCCAGCCTTCTTAGAGTGCACTTCGAGGACTGGAAGCTAGGAGCTGCATACCCACTGGTGGGTTCAGGGAAAATTTACTTTCCTCCCAAACTCTGCAATTTTCACCGACCTTTAAAAAGATGTGTATTCACGATTCTGGACCCTGTCCTCCCCTCCCCCCCACAAAAAACATTGGCCTGGATCCGTCACTGACGTACTGAGTTATATCCTCTAGTCCACGTTGCACTCGGAAGATTGCTCGTTGGGGACTCGCAGACCTGATTGTTGCACGCGTTTCTCACCTGCCGAGGGTTATCACTCGCTTGTAATTTCCTGGTAGGTTATATTTTCTCATGTTTTTTTTAGATTGAATATAAGCCTCATTGATCAACTGATATCTGTTGGTTTTTAAAAGTAGATGAATTTTGCATTGCGTAGCCGAGGAGCATGATTATAAATTGGTAAGATGTTTCATGGCTTTGCCTCTCGAATTCTTGACTCAAAATGGAGCCTGTGATCACATATTCGGGCACAGCCCGTCGTCAGAATCCTCATAATACAATAAGCGAAAACTTTTGGTCATAGTGTGACCAAGGCTTGAAATTTAGATCTGATATGGAAATCGAATGCTGGAATAATGCAGTTCAGTACCGGAATATTCAAATATTGGAACTCGATTCGAGGTTATCCTAGCACTCTGACTAAAAAGGTATGTGTTCACCTATTATATTATGAGAATTTTGGTGAAGGGATGTACCTGAATATTTATCAGTGTATTAGTCCCATTTTGCAACTATGATTCGAGGAGGCTGGTCATGAAATATCTTATCAACGTAGATAATCTAATAAACAATCTAATAAAAATAAGGGTTAATATACTATTTTATATAATGATATGATGTTATATGAAGTGCTTCTGGAATTGTTTGTTCTATTATGAGAAAGGACCGTTTCCGAACTCCGAAGTATTAAAAATAAACGCTTATCATTTTCATAAACAAATGTCACTCATGAGGCTAGCATCTTGCTTGTCTTAAAGCTGCGATGCGTCTTCTTAGGTTTAGACTCTGTGACTACCAATGTTAAGATTAATTGTAGAATCCTTTTTATTTAATACGAACTGTTCCAGGCTATAATTTTGAGGTATATTTTCTTGATGTGCCCTGATCAGAAACTAACTCAACTTGAAGTAAAAAACAATGTATTCTTAAATCTTGTATATCTATATACGAAAAAAATTAGAAAGAGCTACCACCACGGACAGAGGAGTGAGGTGGCCAGTCCATCTCCAACCTGCAACACACAACAAACGTTCCCCCTGAAACAAAAAGTGATCAGGTTTGGGTTCGTGGTGCGTTCCACACTTTTGTTAGTTCATCCAAGGATCGTGGTGGCTGCTCTCTGGTTCCCCAGTTCTGACGCATATCAAGAGTTATTCTTCCGTATCACATTCAGCTATTCTCCGGTTCTCTAGACTGCGTGTTTTTATATTCTCCGGAGACCAAAGAATTACAATTATATCAAAGATTTAGATGTCGACGGACACATTTAATCTGATTGATTAATTGAGTGTTCCGGCCGTATGGGGGGCGCCCCTGAAGGTGCCCCAACCGCCGCAGGAACATCGCCAGCCGTCGTGGGTCCGCCAGCGCCTCCCGGATGGGCGGGTCGTCCCGTCCAAATATGTCCCAGCGCAGGTCAGCGCACGCAGGGCACCGGGTCAGAAGGTGGTGGAGGATCTCGTCCTCTCCATCGTCGCATTCCTGTAACGTGGCCTCCGGGTCCAGGCCGATCCTCTTTCGGTAGCTGCACAGGAGAAAGGAGTGGCCAGTGCGCAGGCGCTCCACCTCCACACTCTCCTGCCGTGAAAGGCCCAGGCGGTCTTTCAGGGTGGTCCGCCCTGGGAGACCGCCACATTTAATCTCGAACACGTTTTATCTCGTACGGATTAACGTTTTATCTCGTTGTTTTACCAGATTAACACGCGCATTGACGGGGCTCTGAGCCACCTTCGCTTTGACAGGGGGCGCGGGTACCTCCCTAAAATCTCCAGAACCACGGTAGGTAGTGAAAAATGGTAAACGGCGTTGGGTAGCCCATACGCTTCTCCATCGAAATATTTTAACCATTTTATCAGGTCACTTCAATCGCATGAGTTCACTTTGTTCCGACTTATGTTGTCTTAAACTTTGAGGGCAGGTCACTTGACCTGTACTGGTGACCTGACCTGAGAAGAACTAATCTTAAAATTTTGACAGAAGTTGTAAAAATGATCAGAGAAGGTATGTCAAGTTTTTTAACCCGAGTTTATTTTTAACCCGAGTGTGTTGAGTACCTACCTAATAAATGTGTGATGGCTTAAATTCCGTGGCGGCGCCCCTGCCTAGTTTTCTTTGCCTAGTGTTAGGAGTGTATGTTTTACCATTTACTGCGCTTTTACTGTTAATATACGCGTATGGATACAAGTGCGGCGGCGCTACGCGCCGCCGTTTTTATGTTCTATCCGAAAAACCAGACGGGGGGCGGGTACCCGCCTCCCGTCAATGTACGTGTTAACCCGCGCCCCACCGGGGGTCCGGCGCCACCTTCGCCCCACCGGGGGTCTGGCGCCACCTTCGCCCCACCGGGGGCCATCGATGGCCCCCTCTAACTCCGAAAATATGGGCGTTAGCGCAAATCTGCAAAGTGCACTAGGAAAGCTCGCGTGAATTCAGTAAGAAATTAATTCACATGTTTTAGTGTTCAGGTCAATTGTTTGACCTCTAGAGGTCAAATTAAATCAAGATCGGCTATTTTCACTCAAATATGCAATGCTTAAGCAAACTGGGCATAACTCTTATGCCCTTAGAGCTATTGAGGCCTGGTAAAGTACATTTGATAGGAAATTGCCAGTACTTTTTCCGCTATGGAAACGTAAAGACCTCCCGCCAGTATTTTGACCTCCAGAGGTCACCTCGTGACCTAGTATGACCTGAGGTCACGAAAGGTCAGAAAGTGACCTTGCCGTATATCAAATGAAAGCCAATGACGAGACAAACACGATGGTGTTTGTTTCAGCGCTCTCGCTTATACAGGTCAAAAGTTATTGTCAAAATACTGTTTCTGCCCCTGGTGACCTTGGATGACCTTGGGGATGTCAAAGGGCAAATATGGCCCCTAGAATCCGTGAAAGGGTGTCCAAAAACGCTTTTCTGATCAAGCTGAGCATTTTCAATCGTTTTTGTGACTTTAAGATCATAAGACGGCTTTTCCATGCTTTTTCAATGGGAGAGGTCACCTCGTGACCTGACCTCAGGGCACGAAATCGAAAAATCCCGGATATACACCTTGTAAACCCTGGAGGGGTCATAAAGTGTAGGAAGTTTCAAATCGATCGACTCCGAAATTTAGCTCTTACAGAGCTCTAAAGTTGAAGTGAGGTGACCTTGGTTGACCTCGTCTGGTGACCTGACCTTGGGTGACCCGGGGTAAAAAATTTCAGGGATGGTGGGAAAATGATGCAGTGAGAGGTAGAGCCCTCAACCACGGTGCTGCGCCTCATCGTCTTTCTGCTATCCCGGAAAAACCTTAGGGGGCATCGATGGACCCGGTGGGGCGAGGGTTAAACGATTAATTAATCTCGAGACACATTAATCTCGAGATTAACACATATAATCTCAAAGAGCCACCCTTGCTTTTTATTGGGTCGGTTTCTGGTTCTTGGTTTGCACGAAAACCGGTCAGCCTTCAAGAATGGCCTTCAGCAAAGGACACAAAAGACATTTTCGAACGGCGAACAGCGTGTCCCGGTGGTCAGAAAACAGGGGAACTGGTCTCCAATAGAGGGAAATTCGACGGATTGAGAACCATTGCAGGGAGCTGGAGACAAGCCGGTCCCAGTTTGGTACGCCGGTCAGATTAGAAAAATATTTGGGGCTAATACTCCCTTTCCCTCAACTACCCGGACGGAGGGATAACCTGAAGAAATTGTCCTTAGAATATTTACTTCATCCTATAGGAGGATCCAGGAGGGCAAAGGTGGCACGTGCCCCCGCTCCCCTCTCTCATCAACTCTCGGTGAACCCTAAAATGTCGCGTCCCATCCCCTCCCCCAGGATGCGAAAATCGGCGCACACTGATAGGATTTAGCGTCCATCTGATAGGTTTTGCCGGTCAAAGGTGGCGCCCCCCTGGTCCGGATGGTGCCCTCCCCGGAAGTTACCCCCCCCATCGGCAATCATGGATCCGACTATGATTCATCCATTAGTACGCAATAACAAACAAGAAGAAAATCAGAAAAAATTGTTTTCACAGTAAAAACTTCCACGAGATTCGAACCCGTATTACCCGTGTGAGAGTCGGGAATGGAGGCCACTATACCATCCCCGCTGTACGACACCTGCCCGATTTTAAAACTTTCCCGATTAGTTTTCTCAAGCCGAATGTTTTGGGCAAACTAATCTAATATTCGTATTTTTGAGGCTTAATAAAAGTAAATTGAATACGAATACAGCATAAGAACATTTTCTATCGCAAAAAATCATTTATAGAACTTAAAACTTTGATTGATAGAATAGAGGTGAAGAGCAGGTTACAGCCTATTATTGATATTGTTAGCAAATTTACGACCATACACGTATTGACCCCGGTCACGCTCACCAGAGGCGCTAGTGTGCCATCAAAGATGGCCGCGAAAGAGGGACTCGAAAGGTAAACAACGTTAGCGGGCCCGGGAATAGCATGGTAAACGGTGAATTATACGTGTTTTATACCTGGTATGTGGCAGTGGCTTATAACCAGCCGCTGCGGAAGGCAGTGAGGAGCCCAAATTCGAGGAGTTTTTGGTCCCAAGGAGCAAAGCTTGTAGTCAGGATCAGGTTAAAGTTTGCTGCACCCCCACTTCTTTGCCGGTGGCGACGCTTATGTTTGGAAACGCATTTTTCATCGTACATTCAAACTGGAATTTCAAACAGCTTGAAACGAATAAATGCGTATATCTACCGAATTATTTCAATATGTCAGTTTCCCGGGCTAAAAGGAATGCAGCCAAAGGCGGATCCAAGGGGACAGCAAAGTGGGCATGTGCCCCATAGGCAGATCCAGGGGCAAAGGGAGTATGCACCCCCCGCCATTGACCCTCGGCGCCCCCTGAAATGGCCACGCCCCCTGAAATTTCGCTTCCCACCCCCCCCACCCCAGGATGCGAAAGTCGGCTCCCACCGATAGGGTTTTGCTCCCATTCGATAGGGTTTCTCGGTCAAGAATGGCGCCTCGCCCCCCGGGAATGTGCCCCCGATCGGCGATCTTGGATCCGCCTTTGATGACGGCCCAAGGATAAAGGCCTACTCCTGCTAGAAGCAGGCTCAAGGGAGTGAAAGGAGGCATAAGCGGAACTGGAGATTGCCCCACAGCCAGTCTGCAAAGTATGGCAGCAGGCCAGACGAGTCGCACCAGCCATCTAAAATTCTCGCACCACCATCCTCCAAAAATTCGCACCAATATGCCACATACCAGGGAAAAATGCACCCATTCCTACCCCTGCAATGCAATGCTACCTCAATCATTATTCAGTTAATTAAGGGCTTTTTATAGGGCCCCTCCTGTGTCTTAATAGCCATTCAGCCATTATTTGTTTATTTTAAGTGTCACTAACCTCGCAAATTCGCACCAGGTTGATAAAATTCACACCACTCGGTCCTGTCTCCAAGGGCACTCGCACCGACGAGATCTCGTCGAAAATGCCATACTTTGTACACTGGCCTCACAGCCGCTTACCAGGTGGATGTGAATGGAAGTCAGATGGCTGAAAAGTTCTGCAACAGACAGCAGCATTTGAGCCTATCTTCTTCCGAATTCTCAGTTTCAACTTCCACTGCTTGGACAGCACCTTATTCTGAGGAAACTTGTGAAAGCTGAGACTTCGACACTTTCTTCGAAGGATACACACTGAGGAACGCAGCAGTTCTGATTGGATCTAATGGTTATCCGTCTCTTCTCCATTTTCTTTGAACTTTCCAAGATTATAACAAACAAGAAAATAACGCCAGTCTTCAATATTCACGTCCACCCAACGTCACGTATAACCACGCTCTTTCACGAGTTTACCACGACTGAAAATTCGTTACTATAGGAACCGTGTAGAAACCAAGGTTTGTTTACAGATGCGCCGGATATAAAGCAGCCACGCCAGACGGCAGTCCCTCTCCTGGCGTTTCCCAAAAAATCCGCCAGGTGCCAACACTTTCGGTGACCGAGGCCAATATTTGCACTACGGCGGTACATAAAACATACAAGACCCTAAAAACAAGCCCCGGCCGACTGAGGTGGACAAATACAATTATAAACGGAGCGTGGAAGTTAAATAACGGTACCCTCCGGGCATGTGACGTCATCAAAAGAAGCCTATCGCTCCGAATTAGCTAGCCGAGATGGCGATGAGCTTTTGAAAACCTCGGCGAGAATGGCGCTCGTATTTCAATCATTGAAGGGACACTACCCACGGTAAAGAAGGAATTTGCAGGGCACAGTGGATAATAATGTAAGTGAAAAAGGAAATTCTCGTGGTTGCGTACATAACTCAGCATATTATTTATTTTTATATTATTACTGGCTTCTTATAGTATTCATACCTAATTATAGCTATTATAGTTTCTGTCCATGTGTCTTCATATAGAGTATGAAATAAAATAACATTCTAATGAAGGTCAGGCTTTTTTGTTGTTGCCTATGCCTGTTGTCAAACATTGCCAGATCTGAATGTCAATATATTATTTCAGATGTCAGAAATATAATTGTCCTTTTTCTGTTCACTGTGTCAGACTGTGTCAGATGTGCTAATTATTTTCTGAAATGTACTTGTATCTTAAACAAAATATCTATTTTCACTGTGAATATCTAGAAGTACTCATGAATGTGCTAATGTTATGATATTTTCACTTTTCAGGTCATATCAGATTTATATAATGCAGAATGTTCCTGTAAATAAAGGGGTAGAGCGGGTTAGCTAGCTGCTCACAGAGTATTGAGTGAAATTCTACACAATCAAGTTACAGACTAAACTCCCAGTATTTGTATTCAAGCAAGGTAAGATTTTGAATAAGCCACCTATTAAATAAGTTATTTAACAAGAAGCTAACTGGAAGTTGTGAGTTACATTATGTTTTGATTCACAATAAAAACCTGTGTAAGGCTTCCAGCATGAATTTAGGTACATTCATCTTCTAGGTACTTCATCGAGTAAATAGGTGAACATTGTGTTCTGTTCTTTCAGTTGTTGATTATGAGAAACCAACTTGATTTTTTAAACCTTTAGATCTTGTATATCTGGTACAGACCCACAATTTCTGTTCACGTGGGTGAGTTGGAATCTTCATTTTATGTTGTGCACCCATGCTTCTATGGTTTACCAGAATGCCTGCCACATCAATTAGTTATTCTGCTGCATATATTAGTCAAACAGTAATTTTTATGTATTTTTATGTTTGAACCATTTTGCTTTAATTGATAGCTGTTGATACTGGAGGATACTTCTAGTGGGGCCTTGGGACTTAATAATAGAACCCAGCAAGTGTTTTTTCAATGATTGTGGTACCTCTTTTCCTTAAGAAATCGGTATATTTTTGCTTGCAGTATATGTTTGAGATTAAGAGCCAAAAATATAATCTTCTCTGGCTAAGTAAATTGTATATTTGGCTGAAGCTGGTGAAAACTATTTGAGGTTTGTATGATGCTGTTTATAAAAGGAATTTCTTTCCTTTTATTTCAGACTTTTTCATCGGGAATAGTTTGCTGGAGAGGTAAACAACATTTAGCTTCTGACTGCATTGATCGTCTCATCCCAGATGGCAGTGTGCAAAACAGCCTTGGCTAGGGTCTCTTCATCGACACACGCATGCTCCTGAGGCAGGCTAGACACATCCGTGGCAGGATGTCGGCTCGTTCATTCCTGGAATGGCTGCAGTGTCCAGGGATTTATTGTATGAAGCTTTTCTTCTGGTCTATAGTCGGCAGCAGCAGCAGCAGCTTGAGCTCCACCTCCAGACGAAGGCGTGAGCGGCAGAGTCACTCGCCAGCAGGTACAGCATAGCCAGAGGGCCGGCGCATGCAACCATGGACTCAACACAGGTGACTTCTGCCGAATTTCGCATTACCTGTAAGGCTGCGCGCGGGGCGGAGAGCCCGGCTCGGCTGCTTGAGCAGATCTGACCGGCCGCTGCCTTCAGTTGACGTCCATCGTCGTTTTGAAACGTGCTCGGGGCACCACCATCTCCTCGTAAGACTCCGACCTTCATGGAGAATCATCTAACCACACTTATTCGTAATTCGTGGTGAGAGTGACATTAGGTGTGCCTCCTCTGCGGTGTTCCGGACAGATTCGAGGGCGTTACGTCCTCAGGCCTACATCAAAGTTGAAGTGGACGCCGGCGCTTGCTCTCCAGAGTGGAAGGTGGCGGGGAGGTTCGTCTCCAGGAGGATAGTATCGACCCTGGAAAGCGTGAGCGTCTCTTCACGGGTGCTGCGCCAGCTGGTGACGGTGGTGGCCAGCAGAGCGAAACTTTGCGAAAGTTTGAATGGGTCGTCGGGAATTTGACTCGAATCCTGCGATTGCGATAGAATCAGAGCACCAAGCCGCGTTGCGTCATAGAGGTTAAGCGCAAGAAATCGGCAAAAGTACATTGGCTATTCTTGTGGAATTCGGTGCTGTTACTTAGCAGATTGTCGGTTATGCAGATGAACTTTTTCCGGAAAAATATGTGCATTTTTGTGGCAGGAAGGCACGGAGCCGACGACGCAGTGGTTTTTGCGGGTACATGTATCATGCAGCAGCTTTTGCTATTCATTTTACCAGCATCCAGGGCAGCGCCAGGACACATGTGAAGAGCGGAGCGACTGCGTTGCTGGCATGGACATTTGGGAACTGACCTCTATGTAATCCATCCTGACGGGCGGTAACTGCTTAGGATCTAACAAAGACGTCACGATGAAGACCTTGTCAAATTGAGCCTCCTCCTCCTACGTGTGTTTTGCAAGCAGCTTTTTATCGCTTGATTGTGTGTAGCGTTCCGTGCGGTAGAGTTAATCATTGCCAAGAAAATTCACATATAATCATACCATTCATTCCATACCCGAAGTTGTCGGGAAAATTCGAAGCAAATCCATTTGAAAACCACGATTACTAATCTACCTAAGTCCTATTCACAAACGAAAAAAGTGAATACTTCTATTGATTCGACGAAAGAAAGGACGACTCATACACATAGCCGAATTCGAAAGCAACCAGGGTCATTCTGATTCCATCATTCCATGGATCTGGTTAGACAGTATATCCCTTATCATTTCCTATCCATGACATGCTCTGCCATACAGGTCTGTCGTGAGCCATAATCAAATAAAGTGAGGAAGTGATAGAGAGCAGGTATAAACCAGTTAAAATGAGTCAAAAGCTGCTACCCTCGCAGACGACGCAGGGCAGCTTGAACAAACATTCAAAAGACAGATGTTTCCCGAGTTCGTCTTGTCTTTGAGTTAAGTTTTTAATATATATATATATATATCGGTTCGAAACAAGAAATACCACGGTGATTTACAGGCGAATTAATTTGGGTGTTCAACCGTAAACAGGTGACGTAATCAGAAAAATGTAATGATTAAATTATATGCTCCTGTCTTCGACGTATGGTGAGTAAAAGGGACGGGGAAAAGCTCACATGGGTTCATAAAGGGGGCGACAGGGCCGGTCTCAGGACCGGGTTGCTGATCGTTGCTGGCACGCCGATAAGTGCAAAACTATCGTTATGAACACACATATACTGTTGATAATATAATGTTGTAAACACTGCGTTTTGGCCGTTATTCAAGTTATAGGGTGAGGGTTTGTGGGGTGCCTCACATCTTCAAACATATTGCTCCGCCGGTTGTAGGTGGATCCAGGACTCGAGCTTTTTAGAGGAAGGGGGATATTTGACCCGCGATTCTAGCGAGTGCGGCGGGGTGGGGCGTGACGTCTATTCCTGAGTGGATAATGCTCTTGACGGGAGGGGGGCAAGTGAGGGTGAAAAGTGTGATCTTATAAATGAAAAGTGATGATATTTTTTTCAAATTCGCATGGTTTTCCAAGTTTCTACCCTATGTATGTATGTAGTGGCATTGGCCCCATTGCCCGCCCAGATCCGCCGATGCTCGGATTTTTACTTCTTATACCAAAGTTTGGAGACCATCGAAAACTACCATCAGATCGGATCATCGCCTTTCTGAGATTCGTCCCTGCCCGCTCCCCCGACGTTTGCGTCGACGCACCCGCACCAATAGCAGTGAGGCACGACCGTAGTGCCCTCACTGCAGTGCGGTGTTACGCCAGCGCCCTCTCGGCCTCCAGGTGCGACACAAGCGCCCCGTCGGCGGATACTTCACCTTGGATTGCACATGTTTTTGAAGTGGCACCTTTACCCTGAGAAATGAGCGAGTTTGGTTCATAAAACTGAAACAATGACCAATCAACCACATAAAACATTTCTTGATCTATTTTATTGCCATTCATGCACGTTTGATATCGATTAAGGTTTCTTAAAAATATTGAGTAAAAGATACAATGCAAGCAAATTCCAGAAATCCCTGGGCTATAAAACTGCGTCTTTGCGAAATGCAGCCGCAGGGCACCATCGCTGTCCACTGCGCATGCGCGAGTTGCCTTGCTCTTAGACTGAGCACCCCTAATACATACAATCCTGCTTTCAAATAAATTATATGTTAAGTTTTTACGAATAATTATAAATTATCAGTTACAATTCTAGCAATAAATGAATTAAAAAGACTAGTTTTTAGTAAAATTACATTTCTTAAAGTTCTAGAAAACTCTGAATGCTAGTAGCTGGTTTGCGTTTGCGAGCATAGGCGGTCGCCGGAGGGTACCGTTATTTAATTTCCACGTAAACGGAGGAGCCGAGCCCCGAACCCGTGACCGCCGACGGCGCGAGCGCTCTAAATTACGCCCAGACGGGCACGGGCTCGGAGCCCGGCAGACGTCTACCGGCCGATTCCGTGAAATAATAAATCAGGATGATGATGAACGTATGAGTCGGACAAAAAGCACAGTTAAAACGTGAGCGAAGACAAATAAACATTGATCTATGGCCTACAGTGCGCAGCCACCGCCAATGGGAGCAGCCTCCCCCTCAAGTCAAGTCAAGTCAAAATACATTTATTTGCTTTATAACCGAAAAACAGTACAAACGAACCACAATTGGTGCAAATGCTCCAACGAGCATGAATCGAGGCACCTCTTGTTGGTGGAACAAAAAGCAGGTCAATATATCAACACAAAACACACATAACACACTTAAACACAGTACCACACAGTTAAAACAGACCCGACACACCCAGCAGGTCGACTAGGTTGAGCGACCCCGGCCTGGCCGCGCTAACGCACCACCTCTGCACCACAGCTGAGGGTATTAAGAGGAGAATCTTTGTGTTTTGATTATATATTTTTGAACTTGTTTTGCCACTACTTCGCTTTCCTTCGTTGTCAGGCCTTTCCCATGAATAAGTATATCCAGTTTGTCTTTGTGAGGTAGTAAGGCGAAGTTATGAAGTACTCTGGACAGGTTGCGCCTTAAGATGGCTCGCTCCTGGTTGTATAGACTACATGCAGTGAAAAAGTGAAGGGAAGTCTCTGCTCCTTCTCCACACCTGCAGGTTGGAGAGTCGCATTTTTGAATATCAAACTGATGCACATTTAGTGCCGAACTTCCGATTCTTAATTTGGTGTGTAGAATGTTGCCATTTTTGCAGCCGGTGGAGTAGAAAATTGGTGGGGGTTTAACTAACTGCCTTTTAGATAATTCTTGTTTGAATACTTTTATGGAGGTAATAGCTCTCACTTCAGCAGGAAGCCGATTCCAGGACCTAGTTGTTGCCGGAATGAAAGACCTCTGGAAACGCCCGGTCCTGTTGCGAGGAAGAGTTTGTTGAGAAAAATTACGGAGGGTCATGGCTGTGTCGCGACGTCTAGTGTTGGTCAGCATGTTTTTCGAATATTCCGGAAGGGTAGAGTTTGGCAGATGTAGTGAACAATATAGAATGAGTCTATGTCTCTCTCTGCGAGATGAAAGGTCACTTAAACCCAACTCTAGTCTTAATTTGGAGGCTGATGAGCGATATGGAGTACCTGTGATTAGCCTAGCCGCTCTATTTTGTAGGATTTCGAGTCTGTGGATATCGTGTGTGGTTAGGTGCCCATCGTAAACCGCGTCACAATAGTCAAAATAGGGGAGAATATATGTTCGATAGACTTGCAGAAGATCACGACGTGGGATGTATTTAGCAATGGGATAGAGAGGGCTAAGGGCACGGTTGACTTTCCTAACTGCTCTAACTGCTCGGGAGCTTCCCACTCCATGTACCTCAGCGGCGAACCAGGGGGATGCAAAGCCACCTTTTACATGTTTCCCTGCCTCGTGTGGAGACCATCAAAAGAGGCTTATTTCGCAGGGCAGCGATTGCTTTTAATGGCCATCTTGGACGCTGTCCCGAGGCAGACCCCTACGCTTCGACCTTTAGTAGTTTTAGAGCCAGGGTGAGGAAATATGTTAAAGCTCATCCATTTTAGGCTTCTTATCGTATTTTATGCCGTTTTTCATGTCTTAATGTATTGCAGTGTTTCTGATGTATTTTCATTTGCTTCATATTCATAGCTTCGTGTATATTTTATATCGAGTGTTTTATATTACTGTTGCAGGAATAGGTTGCATTACATTGTTACACGGTTGCATTGTAAATATTCATTGGTGTGCTGTTTTATTGCTTGACTTCAGCTGTAATTGGGTTTTCACATACCTGTTGCTGATAAGCCTGAATAAATGAAATGAAATGAAATGAAATAACAATACTATTGATGTGCTCGTGGAAACGTAGGTCTTTGGAGAGTACTAGTCCAAGATGTTTGTGACTGTCTACACAGGGAATAAGCTGGTTTGCGAATGTACAGGGGAGATGGGGAGGGTGGAGTTTTGTAGAAAAGTTTTGTTGGATCGTTTTCCTTGGATTGAATGAGATCGCCCAGTCGCTGCCGTATTTTTCGATTTCAGAGAGGTCATTTTGCAGGCTTCGTTGAAATTCTTCAGTGTTTCTCGAATTATGGGAGCCAAATACTGTCCCTCACTGTCCCCAGACTCCCGGTCCCCCGCAAAGTCCGGTTCCCCGCCATCCGCCCCGACGTCCGGGATGCCGGAGATGTCCCTGGTCGGGTCCGCCTCGGTGCGGGTGCCGCTGACGAAGGCGTCCATCACCGTAGCAGACGCAGGCGCGAGACATCGTGGGCCGCTCCTCGAGCAGCTGTTTGGAACCGACCGAGGTCGTCGGTGAGGCTGCGCCGTTTGGCCCGCGACTTCGAAGGTAAGCCGGTGGGCCGGTCGACAAGCGGGTGCTGTGGCATATGGTCCCGCAGGCGGCTGACCGCCCGGTCGCCGTACTGCCACCCTCCGGTACATTGGTAGGCGGTTATTGGGGGGACGCCGGTAACAGTAGCTCTGAGGCGTGTCCACGCGATAGAAGGCAGTATGAATAGGCTGGCGGGCCGAGTCGGGTAGGTGAGCAGTATTACCCGGATGAGGCTGGACGATGCCACGCGATGCTCAAACAGCCGCTTGGGTTGATTGAGGTCCTGGGTGAGGCCGCGCCGTTTGGCCCACGACTCGAAGATAGACCGCCGCGGCATGTGGTCCTGCAGGGCGACCGCGCGCCGCACCGCCGCCACCCGCGGCCCTCCGGTATGCTGAACCTGCGGTTGTTAGGACGCCGGAAACAGCAGCTCCGACGCGTGCCCACGCGAGGGACGGCCTGAAGAGGGCATGAAGAGGCTGGAGCCGCGCCAGCTGCTCCACCGACGCCGCCCAGCGATCAAGCTCTAGAAGGTCGGTCCCAACTTGGTTCCAACGATGCAGCTCGACAGATGAAGAACCGCCCCGGCAGAAGACGCCCCGGGCAGTGCCTCCATCACGGGAACAACTCAAGCCCGCGCAGATCCGCCACGCCGGGACAGCACCAGCAGCACCAGCGGACACGCCGGGTCCCAGGGACCACCGGCAGCAGGCAGGCGGAGAAGAGAGAGGCTCCAGCTCTGCGGCGCAGCGGAAAAAGAGTGAAGGGTTTGGCCTGGTGGGAGAGTGGCTGGTGGCGAGACGGGGAATAGGTGCGCGATCAGAAGTGCAGTGCAGTTAGCAACGAGACGTTAAGACATAAGGGTGCCCGTCCCCGACCCCATGCTAACGGTAGATTTTCTTGTTGATGAGGCACCTCAAAGTTAATAATAAAGCCACTCTCCGACAATGCTTAGGCTCATGTTCGTTCAAAGTAAGAGGTCACCAGCGGGGAGAAACATCAAAGTACAATAAATTTGAACTTGATATGACAACAACAGGGACACTTTACATCAGACGTTGGTAGACAAGTGGACAGATAACACTTGCTGAAAGCATGACAGGTTCAGGTAACATAGACTGTACTAGGGAGGTTCAATGGGGACACATTATGGGGTTTGACAGATGGAGAAAAAAATACAGAACAGACAGGTGGTCAGATACATATATAGACATGCACACCTCAGTAGTGATCAATGAAAACTTTTTTTGCAATTCGCTTGAAGGCGGATTTGCTGAGCGGGATATCTGAAACATTTCTTATTTTCGAAGCTATGTATTCATTCCATGTCTTAGGCGCCGAAATGAATAGGGAAAAGGTTCTGAACTTTACTGGGGTGAAAGGCACTTCAAAATGCCTTACCTGCCTGGCAGACCTACCTCTGCCTTCAGTGAAAGGAGTTAATTTGGTGGCTAGGGGATAGGGCAAAGAGTTTACAAGGAATTTGTGCATTACATGTATTTGGCTGAGTCTGGCAAGATCCTGAAGTTTCACAACTTGGTGCTTCTTAAAAAGAGGGGATGTTGGGGATAGATAGTGGGCAGAATCTATTACCCTTATTATTCTCTTCTGAAGAATTTCTAATCTTTTGAACCTTGTTGGATATGTTTAACCCCAGACTTCGAAATTTGAATAATTGTTGAGTGGCCTCCAAAAATTTAGCTGAAGATAAAGAAATGATTGACAGTACCAGAATCAGGATTTTTCAAATATTAAGAAACCACAATAAAAATTTTTGCGACAATGTCCCTTTAAAAGAAACCTGGGACATTTTTGCAGTGAATGAAAGGGCCCTCAAAAGTTGCAGAAATTTCAGTTTTTGATTTAAGTACTTGATTGAAAAATATTAGGCATACCCACATAATAGGATTCTCTAGCTTCCTGTGTATTTTTCATTTTCTGTCTGCTAGAGTGAGTGAATCTATACCAGATTCAAGAATCAAATTTTTCTAACTTCTAACTTTCTAATTTCAATCGTGCTGACTTTTCTCTCTTTAACCAGATGGTCCGAGATGTAAACTGGTCCATCATGGCCACTTTAGATGTGGAAAGCTCTTACAGCTTTCTAATGGACCACTTGAACCACATCATAGACTTGTGTATCCCCAGATTCAGGTTCAGAAAAAACGTTAAAAATATATACATGACAGCCTCTGCCTTGCGTCTCAAGCAGAAGAAAAATGAACTGGTCCGGATCTATCACCAAACAGGTGATGTCATTGACTTTGCTCGCTTCACACTCTGTCGTAATGACCTAAGGGCGATGACACACACGCTTCACAGAGAATATGAACACAAGTTGGCATCCAGAGTCAAATCAAACCCAAAGGCCTTTTGGAGCTACACCAGTTCGAAATTCAAAACTAAAACTGCAATTGGAGACTTGAAAAACAGACACGGTGGACTTGAGTCAGATGATTTTGGAAAAGCCCAGCTGCTAAACGAGTTCTTTGGCAGCGTTTTTACAGTTGAGGACATGGAGAATGTGCCGGTGTTTGATAGTCGTTACGAGGGTCAACCCCTGGCCGACATTTTGATATCGGCAGATGCTGTCCGCAAAAAACTGATTTTGCTCAAAACAACCAGCTCGCCTGGCCCAGACCACATCCACCCTCGGATGCTCCATGGTGGTGCTGAGTCACTGTGTTCACCATTGGCCCTCCTTTTTAGAAAATCCCTCGATACAGGAGTCATCCCGCAGGACTGGAAACTGGGCAAAATTACACCCATATACAAAAAAGGAGACAAACAAGACCCAGGGAACTACAGGCCTGTCAGCCTAACCGCCATACCATGCAAACTGCTTGAGTCTCTGATAAAAGATGCACTTCTGGGCCACCTTGCCGCGCATAACCTTCTGACCAGTCATCAACATGGGTTTCGTCCACAACGTTCGTGCGAATCGCAACTCCTGGAAGCCATGGAAGACTGGAGTCGGCAAATTGAGGAAGGCCACCCCATCGACACTGTGTATCTAGATTTCCAAAAGGCATTCGACTCGGTCCCGCATGAGCGCCTGCTTACCAAATTAGAAGGGTATGGTGTAGGGGAGGCTGCTAGCCTGGTTGAGAGCATTTCTCACGGGTCGCCGCCAGCAGGTGGTGGTTGGCTCTTCAGCTTCTGACTGGGTACATGTTACCAGTGGCGTCCCGCAGGGGTCAGTGCTGGGCCCCGTGTTGTTCCTTGTCTATATCAACGACCTGCCAGACACCATCACCTCAGGCATCAAAATCTTTGCGGACGACACCAAGCTCTATGCCAGAGCCGACTCCTCCACTCTTGTTGCATCCCTCCAGGCGGACCTGGAAAGGGCACTGGATTGGTCCTCCACTTGGCAAATGCCCTTCAACTTAAGCAAATGCGGCGTGCTCCACTTAGGGAACAACAACCAAGAACACAATTACGAAATGGACGGCGGAAAAGTCCAGGCACAAGAGGTTGAGAAGGACCTGGGAGTTCTTGTGGATAGAGACCTGAAATTTCGACGCCAGGCAGCCACAGCAGCCTCTAAGGCATCCAGAGTACTGGTGATCATGAGGAGGTCTTTTGCCAACATCGACACTTTCACACTTCCGCTACTCTACAAAACTATGGTGCGCCCACTGCTCGAATACGGAAACTCTGTCTGGGGACCATTTAACAGGGCAGATCAGAGGCTTATTGAAAGAGTCCAACGTCGAGCCACCCGCATGGTACCATCCCTGAGACGACACTCGTATGTTGACAGACTGCGTGCACTCAATTTACCCTCCCTCTACCATCGTCGACTCCGGGGGGACATGATAAGAGTTTATCAACTCTTACATGGCGCCATCGATCAGAACTACACCCAGTTCTTCCATCTTGATGACCGATCTCGAACGCGCGGGCATGCTATGAAGTTAACGAAGCCGGATGCTGTCTCGCGCGTGCGTAGGGCGTCCTTCGGGGTCCGGATTGTGAACAGCTGGAATGCATTGCCAGCCCACGTGATAGCTGCTCCTTCATTAAATACGTTCAAGTCTCGGTTGGACAATCACTGGGCCCGGCAGATGTTCCACGTCCCCGACGAAGACCGTTAATCGACACGAGTGCCTGAGGTGCGTGGGCTTCTCGGTATTCGAGAACCATGTATCTCCCCAGGAGCTCATTAGGCCCACACATACACTCTAGGAACACTTCTCGGCAGGTCACTCGGTCAACGAGGGCCTCCGCTTCTCTCAGATGCTTCGATCTGAGAAAGACTGACAGAAGATTCAGCCTGGAAAGAGCGCGTCAAAGACCAGAGCCAACAGGCCGATAAGGCCTTGCAAAATCTGTAATATTTAGGTATAGGTATAGGTATAACTGAATCAGATTATAATCATTGTTAGCATTCAGACCAGGTAGTTGTGTGGTTATCATTTCACATTAGAGTGGCAAATGGGGAAAAAGTATTCACATTCAGCTGTGGAATTTATTTACACCTGGCCTCATGCCTTGTGAAAACTTGGCCAATGCCTCATGGATTTTCTTGTCAGAAGTAAATAATTTCCCCCTCCCTCGGTGGGTATGCCTAATCCTTTACTAAAATTTTGCCCATAAGGTGCAAGATGCCAGCTATACAATAAACCACCTTCTCTTGTCCAATATCTTCCTGCTTTGCAGACTGTCATATTACCTTTGTCAGTTATGTGATTGTGCCATATATGGTACAACATTTGCACATCTACAGTAGGCCATGTCGTCATCACCACTTTTTCGCAGGATCTTCGATTACTGGGTGTTTTCTAATGTATTGATGGCCGCTGATCACGATTTTCTGGTCGAAAATTTCGAATTCCAAAAATATTTGCCGGCGCAAGCCGTTTGAATTTCTTCCGGTTTGCCAAATTTTCAATGTTTTCATATCTCACGGACAATAAAAGGCAACTGATGTATTGAAAAGGTCCTAGAACTTTAAAACCATTGAATTTGAAAAAAATTGAAACCTTTCTTGACTCCTTGAAATATATACTTACTCGAAAAAGTCCTTGGAAAGACGGGTATGTTTGAGCTTAAAAAGATGATAATAGATGGCGCGCATGACGCAGCCGTCAACCACTGTCCCGCTACCTCGCGTCAAGAAGCTATTAGCCAAAGGAGCTGGATATAGGATTTGAGCCTATTTTGAATTCGATGAATGAACATTTAACTTCAATAGATGATCTATATTTCTCTCGCTTGCAGTTTTAAATATTATTGGTAATGGTTGCTTTCAAAGCAGGTCCAATTAAGGTCAGCCAACCATGTATAAATTAGGTATCTAAGCATGTGGTCACTGCGGAACAATTTCAAGTAGTAAAATCTATGCAAGAGCCAGTCGATTATATTTAGATTAGTCTTGCTATCACTAGCAAGGAGAATACCGCATTTCGGGAAAAATGAAGCTACACCACACCTAGCGCCGCCGTCAAGCCGCTTAACATGCTTAACATGCATGCTGCCGCTTAACCAGCTCTCGCTTGGGGCTGACGTTGTTGGTCACATTATGATGCTGCGGCTTGAAGAGATGGAGGCCAGGAAATTGGACCAATTTCACGTTTCAATAGCTTGAAAATTCAAACCGACCAGAACAGCATCTGTGCCAGCAAGAAACAAGTACAAAGTTCGCTGTGAAATAAGGGAGCATTGTAACCTGAAGGAAGCAATCAGAAGGCGCCTACAAAACATGAAGATATTGTAAGCATGGACAAAGCATGACAACATTGTTTGACATATAAAGCAGAGCTTTACCATCAAAGGCATCAGCAAACAGAGCATTTCTGGAAGACCAGCGAGAAGCACAGAGGTTGCATATTGGTGGCTTGGATGCAGTCGTGACGGACCATTGGAGACGGCAGCAGCTGCGGCAAGCCACTGCTGCCGCCGCCAATAAGGCCTGATCGGGAGGCCGGCTCGTCCGTATTCGAGCACAATAATATGACAATCACCCGGACAAGTCTATAAACGACTTCCGTGTAACATTTAGAAATAAGTTTTCTTTCCGAGATTGATTTATACCTGCCAGAGCCTGTTCGCGTGCGGCGTCTGTCAACAGCTGGTGTGATGCTACAAATAGGAAGCTGGCTGCTGCATATACCACCAGCGGTCGCTGTCAATGGTGCCGTTGCGTTCTGACGCAGCTTCGGCTCCGTCAGAACGCAACATCCGGAGAACTCCTGGTAGCCACAACGACAGCAGGCGTGGCTTGCCTCAGCTGCTGCCGTCTCCAATGGTCTGTCACGACTGTATCCAAGCCACCAATATACAACCTCTGTGCTCCTCGCTGGTCTTCCAGAAATGTTCCGTTTGCCGATACCTTTGATGGTAGAGCTCTGTTTGATATGTCAAACAATGTTGTCATGCTTTGTCCATGCTTACAATATCTTCATGTTTTGTAGCCGCCTTCTGATCGCTTCCTTCAAATATAATGCTTCCTTATTTCACAGCGAACTTTGTACCTGTTTCTTGCTGGCACAGATGCTCTTCTGTAAATCTCGGTAATTTCATCAGCGGTCGGTTCGAATATTGAAGCTATTGAAACATGAAAGTCGTCCACTTCCCTGGCCTCCATCTCTTCAAGCCGCAGCATCATAATTCGACCGACAACGGCATGTATTGACGGCAAGCTGGGTGTCGTGTAACTTCATTTTTCCCGAAATACGGTATTTCCTTGCTAGAAGACTAATCTAAATATAATCGACTGGCTCTTGCATAAATTTTACTACCTGAAATTGTTCCGCAGTGACCACATGCTTAGATACCTAATCTATATATGGCTGGCTGATCTTAATTGGACCTGCTTTGAAAGCAACCATTACCAATATTATTGAAAACTGCAAGCGAGAGAAATATAGATCATCTACTGAAGGTAAATGTTCATTCATCGAATTCAAAATAGGCTCAAATCCTATATCCATTTCCTTTGGCTAATAGCTTCTTGTCACAAGCGGCGTAGCGGGACAGTGGTTGACGGCTGCGTTATGCGCGCCATCTATTATCATCTTTTTAAGTTCAAACATCCCTGTCTTTCCAAGGTACTTTTTCAGGTAAATATATATTTCAAGGAGTCAAAAAAGGTTTCAAATTGTTCGGATTCAATGGTTTTAAAGTTCTGGAGCCCTTTCAATACATTAGTTGCATTTTGTTGTCCGTGAGATATGAAAACATCGAAAGTTTGGCAAACCGGAAAAATTTCAAACGGTTTGCGCGGGCAAATATTTTTGAATTCGACATTTTCGACCAGAAAGTCGTGATCAGCGGCCATCAATACATTAGAAAACACCCGGTAATCAAAGATCCTGTGAAAAAGTGGTGATCACGACATGGCCTAATGTACAGTGTACACCGGTGTGATGTGGCCAGACAGTCAAATTAGTTGGCTCTCACCTATATTTTGATTGTTTTCTACAGGCGGTTGAATGAGTGCCGTGGAGAGGGAGCTGGGAAGCTGACTGCTGCCGTTTCAACACCATCATGTCTGTGGCTCCCGCGCTGCCGGCGCTCAGCCTGCCATCGCCAGCAGCTGCCGCCCCCGACAGCGAGGCGCGCTGGTTCCTCTGCAGGGAGGTGTTCCGCTCGCTGGCGCAGGTCGCCACCACCGTAGAGGACTGTGTGGCCGCCTTCCCCGCGCTGCTCTCGCCGGATGAGCCGCTCCTTCAGGAGAGGTGAGCCGCTGTGTCCGCTGGGGTGAGATGTTGTCCGGTGTTACAGTTGTGGACATCTGCTGCCCCTGGAATCAAGGGTTGGGTAAGGGTTGACAGAGTGGGTGCGTGCATTGATGGAAAGTAGTTGTTACCGTTTGTTTGTAACATTCTGGGACTATTTCCGACCGTAGCCTGAGACCATGTCGTCACGGACGTGACCGTCAGTCGTCTGACACTATGCTGTGTAACAGGGAACCGCGAGCCATTGAGACAGTGCATCGATGGACGTGGCAGTTGAAAGTGTTCGGTGGACACAGTTGTAACAGGCCGCCGTGAGCTGGCGAGGACATGTGTCGATGGACGTGGCAGTTGAACGTGTTCGGTGGACACAGTTGTAACAGGCCGCCGTGAGCTGGCGAGGTCATGTGTCGATGGACGTGGCAGTTGAAGGTGTTCGGTGGACACAGTTGTAACAGGCCGCCGTGAGCTGGCGAGGTCATGTGTCGATGGACGTGGCAGTTGAAGGTGTTCGGTGGACACAGTTGTAACAGGCGGCCGTGAGCTGGCGAGGTCATGTGTCGATGGACGTGGCAGTTGAAGGTGTTCGGTGGACTCAGTTGTAACAGGCCGCCGTGAGCTGGCGAGGTCATGTGTCGATGGACGTGGCAGTTGAAGGTGTTCGGTGGACTCAGTTGTAACAGGCCGCCGTGAGCTGGCGAGGTCATGTGTCGATGGACGTGGCAGTTGAACGTGTTCGGTGGACTCAGTTGTAACAGGCCGCCGTGAGCTGGCGAGGTCATGTGTCGATGGACGTGGCAGTTGAACGTGTTCGGTGGACTCAGTTGTAACAGGCCGCCGTGAGCTGGCGAGGTCATGTGTCGATGGACGTGGCAGTTGAAGGTGTTCGGTGGACTCAGTTGTAACAGGCCGCCGTGAGCTGGCGAGGTCATGTGTCGATGGACGTGGCAGTTGAAGGTGTTCGGTGGACACAGTTGTAACAGGCCGCCGTGAGCTGGCGAGGTCATGTGTCGATGGACGTGGCAGTTGAAGGTGTTCGGTGGACTCAGTTGTAACAGGCCGCCGTGAGCTGGCGAGGTCATGTGTCGATGGACGTGGCAGTTGAAGGTGTTCGGTGGACACAGTTGTAACAGGCGGCCGTGAGCTGGCGAGGTCATGTGTCGATGGACGTGGCAGTTGAAGGTGTTCGGTGGACTCAGTTGTAACAGGCCGCCGTGAGCTGGCGAGGTCATGTGTCGATGGACGTGGCAGTTGAAGGTGTTCGGTGGACACAGTTGTAACAGGCCGCCGTGAGCTGGCGAGGTCATGTGTCGATGAATGTGGCAGGTGAAAGTGTTCGGTGGACTCAGTTGTAACAGGCCGCCGTGAGCTGGCGAGGTCATGTGTCGATGGACGTGGCAGTTGAAGGTGTTCGGTGGACACAGTTGTAACAGGCGGCCGTGAGCTGGCGAGGTCATGTGTCGATGGACGTGGCAGTTGAAGGTGTTCGGTGGACTCAGTTGTAACAGGCCGCCGTGAGCTGGCGAGGTCATGTGTCGATGGACGTGGCAGTTGAACGTGTTCGGTGGACTCAGTTGTAGGTAACAGGGCATTGTGACCTGTCCGGACCACATAGTGAGGCACCTGCTTGTGTGCGTTGTGTAGCAGAGGGCGTGGCCGGCAGTGCCGTGATGCTGTAACAAGGCGGAGTGATACCAACAGTTTTGTGATGCTGTAACAGGGTGGAGTGATGCCGGCAGTTTCTTGGTGCCATAACAGAGCGGTGTGGCCGGCAGTTTCGGGATGTTATGACAGAGCGGCGTGGCCGGCAGTTTCTTGGTGCCATAACAGAGCGGTGTGGCCGGCAGTTTCGGGATGTTATGACAGAGCGGCGTGGCCGGCAGTTTCTTGGTGCCATAACAGAGCGGCGTGGCCGGCAGTTTCGGGATGTTATGACAGAGCGGCGTGGCCGGCAGTTTCATGATGTTATAACAGAGCGGTGTGGCCGGCAGTTTCGTGATGTTATAACAGAGCGGTGTGGCCGGCAGTTTCGGGATGTTATGACAGAGCGGTGTGGCCGGCAGTTTCATGATGTTATAACAGAGCGGCGTGGCCAGCAGTTTCATGATGTTATAACAGAGCGGCGTGGCCGGCAGTTTCGTGATGTTATAACAGAGCGGCGTGGCCGGCAGTTTCATGATGTTATAACAGAGCGGCGTGGCCGGCAGTTTCATGATGTTATAACAGAGCGGCGTGGCCGGCAGTTTCGTGATGTTATAACAGAGCGGTGTGGCTGGCAGTTTCATGATGTTATAACAGAGCGGCGTGGCCGGCAGTTTCATGATGTTATAACAGAGCGGCGTGGCCGGCAGTTTCGTGATGTTATAACAGAGCGGCGTGGCCGGCAGTTTCATGATGTTATAACAGAGCGGCGTGGCCGGCAGTTTCATGATGTTATAACAGAGCGGCGTGGCCGGCAGTTTCGTGATGTTATAACAGAGCGGCGTGGCCGGCAGTTTCATGATGTTATAACAGAGCGGCGTGGCCGGCAGTTTCATGATGTTATAACAGAGCGGCGTGGCCGGCAGTTTCGTGATGTTATAACAGAGCGGCGTGGCCGGCAGTTTCATGATGTTATAACAGAGCGGCGTGGCCGGCAGTTTCATGATGTTATAACAGAGCGGCGTGGCCGGCAGTTTCGTGATGTTATAACAGAGCGGTGTGGCTGGCAGTTTCATGATGTTATAACAGAGCGGCGTGGCCGGCAGTTTCATGATGTTATAACAGAGCGGCGTGGCCGGCAGTTTCATGATGTTATAACAGAGCGGCGTGGCCGGCAGTTTCGTGATGTTATAACAGAGCGGTGTGGCTGGCAGTTCCATGGTGCCATGACAGAGTGGTGTGGCCGGCAGTTTCGTGATGTTATAACAGAGCGGCGTGGCCGGCAGTTTCATGATGTTATAACAGAGCGGCGTGGCCGGCAGTTTCGTGATGTTATAACAGAGCGGCGTGGCCGGCAGTTTCGTGATGTTATAACAGAGCGGCGTGGCCGGCAGTTTCATGATGTTATAACAGAGCGGCGTGGCCGGCAGTTTCATGATGTTATAACAGAGCGGCGTGGCCGGCAGTTTCGTGATGTTATAACAGAGCGGCGTGGCCGGCAGTTTCATGATGTTATAACAGAGCGGTGTGGCCGGCAGTTTCGGGATGTTATAACAGAGCGGCGTGGCCGGCAGTTTCGTGATGTTATAACAGAGCGGTGTGGCTGGCAGTTTCATGATGTTATAACAGAGCGGCGTGGCCGGCAGTTTCGTGATGTTATAACAGAGCGGTGTGGCTGGCAGTTTCATGATGTTATAACAGAGCGGCGTGGCCGGCAGTTTCATGATGTTATAACAGAGCGGCGTGGCCGGCAGTTTCGTGATGTTATAACAGAGCGGCGTGGCCGGCAGTTTCATGATGTTATAACAGAGCGGTGTGGCCGGCAGTTTCGTGATGTTATAACAGAGCGGTGTGGCTGGCAGTTTCATGATGTTATAACAGAGCGGCGTGGCCGGCAGTTTCATGATGTTATAACAGAGCGGCGTGGCCGGCAGTTTCGTGATGTTATAACAGAGCGGTGTGGCTGGCAGTTTCATGATGTTATAACAGAGCGGCGTGGCCGGCAGTTTCATGATGTTATAACAGAGCGGCGTGGCCGGCAGTTTCGTGATGTTATAACAGAGCGGCGTGGCCGGCAGTTTCATGATGTTATAACAGAGCGGTGTGGCCGGCAGTTTCGTGATGTTATAACAGAGCGGCGTGGCCGGCAGTTTCATGATGTTATAACAGAGCGGTGTGGCCGGCAGTTTCGGGATGTTATAACAGAGCGGCGTGGCCGGCAGTTTCGTGATGTTATAACAGAGCGGTGTGGCTGGCAGTTTCATGATGTTATAACAGAGCGGCGTGGCCGGCAGTTTCGTGATGTTATAACAGAGCGGTGTGGCTGGCAGTTTCATGATGTTATAACAGAGCGGCGTGGCCGGCAGTTTCATGATGTTATAACAGAGCGGCGTGGCCGGCAGTTTCGTGATGTTATAACAGAGCGGCGTGGCCGGCAGTTTCATGATGTTATAACAGAGCGGCGTGGCCGGCAGTTTCGTGATGTTATAACAGAGCGGTGTGGCTGGCAGTTTCATGGTGCCATGACAGAGTAGTGTGGCCGGCAGTTTCATGTTGTTTGGCCGGCAGTTTCGTGATGCAGCAGACGGCCAGTCAGAGCGGCAGCGACACCGCCAAGTGCGTTCTGGTGCTGGAGGGCGCCACCATCGTACAGGCGGAGCTTCAGGTGGGACCCGTAAACACTGCTCCGGCGTCCTCCTCCGGCGGCAGTGCAAGTTGACCCAGGGCAGCGGTACAAGTGGCGGATTTACCATCCTGGGCGATTCACGTTTTGCTCTGTGAACACGTAGACGGCATATTTTTCACGAGCTATCATTCCCTTCGGAAGGGATTTGATTCGATAACTGGCATAAATTTAGCTGTCGGTAGTTTTGGTACTCCAATGTTGGATGGTTCCGTTTCCACCGGCACTAACAATTAGTACGGCAACAGGGGGAATTAAAAGTTGATTTGCGCCGAGAAACCACGGCGGAAAATTTTGGGAGCTCCGGCCATATGCGTAAGTTTTCCATCCCAGAACGCATAATGTAAAGATGCGTACAGAGCAGAGTGGCGGCATGGCCTTAAAGACATTCAGAGCGAACCACTCGAAAGTCCTCTACGTTTCCCCAAGACTTTTGGGTATAAAGTAAGCAAAAATTCGTAACGTAAGATGGGACTACTTTGAAATCGTGGGTAACTTCCAACAGTGTTAAGGATTGATAAAGATGTTATTTGACTCGGGACTGGTTCCGTGTAAAGTGTTGCAGAATTGTCAAGGAAAAATAAAAATCTATAAGCAAAGTGAATTTACTTGATCTTTACGAAAGTGCGTAAAAATTCCACATGTTTCTTATGATGCGTAAATTTTCTAGTATCGCGCACGGCGCAAAATCGATAATTGTCTGAAAGCCCACTGCGTAAGATTCCATGCCGTACCTAAGTATTATTTTCCCCTGTATCACAATCCAGTGACTCATGTTTCAACAATCGATTGATGCTAAAGTCATCAGAAAACCAGACCACCATTAAAAAAACAATGAGAGTGGTACCAGCAGTTTCGCACAACGGTTGCACGCAGTTTGTCTCTTATGTCCGCAGATTCCTCCGCTGCCATCTGTTTTTCTTGCCTCTGCAACTTCTGCTGTGCTTAACGCCGTCGGCTCCTCCTCCAGGTGAAGATCCAGAAGCACCCGAACACGATCCACAAGACGTCCATTCAGAGCGGGTGTCCGTGGCAGCTGTCGCAGCTGCGCGACTCCGCCAACTGGCTGTGCGAGGCGCGCGCCGCCGTCCAGGTGGCAGCACGGCTGCAGAGCGTGGTCCAGCAGCGCGCCGACCCCGTGGACGCCCAGTTCCTGCGGGTGCTGGCCGCCAGGCTGGACGGTGCGGTCGACGAGCTGATGAGGAGGTGAGAGGGGACCGGAGCTGCACTGAATGTGGGCTGGCCATGGGTTGGTCAGGGTCGTAGTGGTGATGTGGGGCGCGAAAGGGGTATAGGTTTGTCTTATCCTAGCTTTATTCTCCTAAGTTTTCTCCTTTGAAATATTTTGATTTGGGGGCCAATCAAAATATTGAGCGGCCCCTTACGGCTTCGGTCGGAAACCAGGGCTTATGCATGGATGAACCATTAATAATGTATTTACACAATGCTTCGTGCTTCCAACTGTCAACTGGTTTTACGTTGGATCCATCCTGGTGCGGTGTGCCTTCTTGGTAAGGTTGGCACACCGCACCAGTCCCTCTGACCTCAGTAGCCAGTCGACCTCCCCTAGCACTGCACACGGCCGGGTCGGCAGATTGAAGCGAGGACGCGACGCGCTGGTCTCGCCGCGCAAGAAGACCATCGAGGAGCACCTCAGCTCCGCCAACATGCGCGCGCTGCAGCCGCCTCTGCCGGGGGACATCGCCGTCAGCTTCTACGTGCAGAGCGCCCGGCTGACGCTGGCGGTGTACCACCTGGTGCCGCAGCTGGGCAGCTTACGCTTCGACAGCTTCCTGGCCGAGTGTCTGGTGCCGCGGCTGGAGCAGGCGCTGGCCGGGTACGCGCGCGCCTTCCAGCTGTGCCAGCAGATCAAGAACAAGCTGTTCTGGGCGATGAGCCGGTGCCGGGAGGGGCCGAGGCCTGCAGCGCCCGCCGCTGGACTGCAGAACGGTGTCGGGTAGAGCGTGGCCGAGGTAAGCGTGTGGAAGGATGCTGGTGCGAATGGGGACGAGTGAGGTGCTCACGCTCAATATATTGTAGCGTGCCTTATTGTTGCGTCGGTAGCGATGTGATTAGATGAGAAGTGCGGGGACGCACAAGCCGCTCAATGTCGTCCAGTATTTTTACGTGAAATCGGACGGCCTGTGCGTTGCGCCGCTGGTGTAGCCCTGAGAAGCCAAGCGCTGTCGCTGTGTGCCGCCTTTACAGAGGAATCGCCCATATATACATGTTTACTGACCGAATATACACAAATATGCACATTTGTGAACGACAAGTCCGTAATCGGAGACGGGTGAAAGTTTTAAAAATTTCGATATTTCTCGATTTGGGTTAGAATGTCTCAGTTGATTAGAAATCTGCCAGGTAAGGACAGGTTGAGGTTTGCTGAACGGTTTCATTGTTTCTCACAGAATTTCGCGTGTATTATCTTTGCGTTCAGCTATTGTGATCCGTTAATTTTTAAAATGTGCTGGATAAATCGTTTTCAGAAAGACAGTGGTCTTGCATGGGCGAGCAGTCGTTCCTGGAACATTCCTGGAACCCAGAGCAGAACATTCCTGGAACCCAGAGCAGAACATTCCTGGAACACGTAGCCCCAGCCCCGCCGAGGGTTCGGGGATATTCATAATCAATGCTGTTTGGTAGTTATAGCCTGGCTCAAGTACTGTCGAAGCACTCGCTCAAGGTGAATCTGAGTGGCTCTCTTCCTTTATAAAACTGTACGTTTTGACAAACCTTGCGCACAGCTATATGCTAGATGGCTCCAAATGGACTTCTACCGGAGCAGCACGCCCCACAGGCCGGGCAAGCGGCAATTGGCCTTCTCAGACAAGCTGGGACCCCGGCGCCAGCACGTGCAGCGCTAACTCCTGGTGCTCCGCGCTGTAAGGTGGCGAGATTTGATTTTTCTCTGCCAGGTGCGCCGTTGTCCTCAGCCGTACTTGTGCCGCGTTTCGCCGGTGTGTGCCGGCCGGCGGCGGTGTGTTTTCCCGAGGCTGGACCGCTCACCAGACTGGCCAGCTTCGTTAAACCACGTGCGCTGGCATACCCTGTATTGTGGTCATGTCCAGCCGATATTTAAAGCAAACATCTCGCACGCCATAAACAAGTAACAACGGACGCATCACACGTGAACGGTATTGTATACCGCGAGTCCTGCGCACTACCAGAGATAGACACCAACCATCCAACAAGCGTAACACGTGTTGGCATTCTCATTATTTACACACTAACATGCAAGGTCAAAGACGCAACCGCACCATTGGCCATGCCGGGCCTTTCATCACTATCACAGTTCGGTCAAACTCAGATCTGGCTGAACACCACCCTTTGGCATACTCTAGGTCACACACAATCTCCATGAGAAAACAATCGTGCGCGCGGTGACTTAATTGCTAATCTTTGGCCGTCACAGGCAGGACGCGCTCCCCCTCCCATTTTGGAGGTTACTCCTTTAAAAGAACGGAGGCCGAACGTCGCGTCGCACTTAACAAGATATACCTGGCCTCGCGTTGAAATTAATCACAGCAGATTCGGGAGTTCGGAAGTCGACCCTGTCATGTGGCTTCTGCTGTGAAAACGTAATTCACTGCGACAAACACCTCGCGCCACGGCGTGCGCGTCAGTCCCGTTCTTTTGTTTGAGAGCGCTGTGGTGCAAGATCACTGAGAAACCCGGTCGGCACCTTCACAGAGGGCGCCGGGAGCGGCGTGGGGCTGGCTCAGTTAGCCTCAGGGGCTGCGCGTGCGGGTCAGCCCAGGTCCAAACCCAGCCTGAGCAAGTCAACGCTAGAAAGGAGCCGGAGAAGACGTTTGGCTCCGAGGCGAACCGAGACGGCGCGAACACAGAGGCTGCGTCCGCGACACGCGAGATCAGAAACGTGGCCCCGGAGAGCCTGGATCAGACAAAGTTGTCCACGTTGGCCACGGTGAGCCGAACAGGTTTGGGCGACACCAGGCCTGCCAGGTCCCGGCGGCCTGCCATCGATAGCGCTTGCACAAATGACGTCACAGTGGCGTCACTGCGCTTGGACCAATCGGAGATGAGCAGGCGTGCCGGGTTGGTCTTCTTCTGGACAGCCAACTGCTGGATCTGGCGTGTCTGCTCCTTGGTGTAGCCTGCAACAACACACAATCCAACTCAGTGTCCACTCTGAAGGCTTCACGTCGAGCTGTATAAAGATAACCAATACACTGAATAAGTAATCTTGGCTTTACTGGCTCGGTTACTTCTAGACAAGAGTCCCTTCTTCCTCTGTGGCTTCGAAAGCGTGATTTCGACGATCGATTATCGCAGACTAGGAATATATTAACGTGGATAATGACTTCGATAATGATTATCGATGAATCGAAGTGACCACCACTGCAAATGAAATATTAGAATGAACATTACGGTTATTCTCAAATCATAATAGCCAAAATGTCATAATATTCTCGATCCAAAGTCTGACGTCTTCCGAGGTGGGTCAGCTGACAATCAGGTTGGGTGCACTGTAATCCTAAGACAAGACAAGACACCTTCCGGACTGATAACATTGGTGCTCACAGTAATGACGGGTTACAGAGCACGTGAGCTGAGGAGGCACCTACCCAGCACGGCGGCGAGGGCGCTCCAGTTGTTGGTAGGGTGGTTACAGAGCTGCGTCTCCACCTCCCTCCTCTCGTTGACCGGCATCTCCGACAGACGCTTCCGCAGCGGCACTGAACAACACGGCAGCAGCGGGTCACTCCGGCGTCCCAGCGCAGAGGTCACAGTGCAACAGTGACCCGGGAGAGCGGCGGAATCCGGGCACGGACGGATCCAGGATTTCTTCAATGGAGGGTGAAATCAGTATTCAGGGGAGTGACTGCCGCCGTCGCCCCCTGGATCCAACCCTGAGCTCTGTAAAGATCAGAGCGCTGCTTACTAAGTTGCAATCATTCAGATCAATTGATCAAATCTCTCGACGTAAATAAATAAGGAAAGAGGTTGGGACTAGTGTGGGGGTTTGGGTGGCGCAGTCGGTTAGCGCGCGCTCGGCTCGGCCTGCAGCGGCATTCTGTATGTGCAGAGTATCACGGGTTCGAGTCCGCCCAGATACAGGATTTGGCCTAGTTCAAGCTTAGCTCATTTCCCTTCGACCTCCGACGCAATATGACCTCAGCAGTTGGGGCGTCGTTAAACCACAAAAATTATGTCCTGCATAGGTATGTCCGAAGACTAAACTGCCTCTGAACGCCGCGGTTTGTGCAAATCAATCGAACGCCATCTGCACATGTCACCGGTCCAGGGAGCGTCGGTTCGCGGCGACGTCTCACAGCGCTGCCGCTATTTAGCTGGACGCCGGCGCGTTCGCGCCACTTTTTGGCGCGCCGCAGTTGCAGGCGTCTCTGTTGTGCCGGCGTTTTTGCTGTGGGTAATTAGTCCGCGGATGTGACCGGGCGTCCCAGCGGACGTGAGGCACGGGCATCCCAGCGGCGGCAGTCTGGTGCGCCGACAGCCAGCACACAGCCGACTCGGACACCCCTGTGGCCGTGAGGCGGTGCCGACCCCCATGTCAGCTACTGCCCAGACTGGATAAAGGCCTGGGATACCCGGGTCAGTACCCCCAGAGGCGGAGCTCTAGACAGCAGCACTTGAGACCTGCGCTATAGATGGCAGCACTCGTTGGAGACATTTTAGATGGCAGCACCAGGGGCTGGCCGATTTGGGCGCCGGCGGCTGACGAGCGTCTCGCGCACCTCGTGGCTGCGCCGCCGGCCGCCCTCTCCCCCGCGTCGCAATTACTCGGAGGCCGGTCGCACTTAAAGGCTGCGGTGGCCTTTCTTTGTCCCGCCGCGGCTTTGTTCGGCCTTTACGAGCCGCACCGCTCCTATATGCCGTCCGACCTCAACGGCAGGCCCAACCAGGCGATCATGACTGCACACAAAGCCTTCACCATTTCAGCAATGTCACACTCCTCAAACCGTAAAAAATCGCACTCCAGAATAGTTTCTGCAGCATTCATTCCTCGGCTTCAGGCTGCTAAGTGAGGCGGCCCAACTAACTCTGGCGCAGCGGACCACATAAAGCGACGGTGGCTGCAGGAAAGCGTGCAAAATGCAGCACAGCAGCCTTTGTGGCGCGGCGTGTATGTGAGCGTGGGGGATATACCGGCGCCCATCCACTCGGCCACGGTCTGCCGCAGCCACGCCGCCCGGCTGTTCACGCAAACCGACGCCGACGGCGCCAATTTAAAACGCGATAAAATGGCGGCGGCGCGAGAGCCAGACGCCTGAGCCCTATAATTTGGTAATTAGGGGCGTCGGGGATGGGCGGGTGGCACGGCAGGCGAGCGCCGCCGTCGCCGCCGCCGGCGCGCGGCGACCTCCAGCTCAGCCGGCACCTCCGGCCCTGTCCACTCCTAATGCGCCAAGAGGGCGGTCCACGCGAGAGCCGCAGTCACACCAAATGCATGCCAAGTCAGCGGCCAGTTGGGGATCCTGTGCCGCCTCTGTCAATGCAGCGTGCGTGTTACCACTACCCCAGATACATGACCAGCCTCGGTACACAGACCCTTAGTGGGCACCATTACGCCCAGACGAAATATGTCGCGGCCCAGTCAAATGCAGCGACAGCGACGCAGAACGGAAGGTACCGTCGGGAGAAACAAATTTATTTCATTTAAATGAAACTTTCGCGTTTAGTCAAACTGTTTTTTGTCATTCAAAACAATTATAGTCAAATTACTGATATCCAATGAAAATATTGTATTCTGAATCATGCCAATCGTGCGGACCACCCCCCCTCATGGTCCCTCTTCTAGAAAAGGACCAGGACCTTTAAAACGTACCAGACACCCGCATACATAAGTAGACTGGACCATTCCCGCGGTCGGTACCGTCCTGAGGCTGCTCGTGTGTCTGGGGTAAGCGACTGCCGACCCCTGCAGTCAGCTGATGACGGCGCAATATCGTTTACAACGCCGTGGGATGTTCGAAATCCTCCCGACTGCCGCTTGCCCGTGTCAACAATTGAGCGTTTAACGAAGCACCAACTACTGAAATCATATCCCTTCGGAAGTGGATGGTAGTAAGCTAGACTTGTGCTAGGGCAGGACGCCAAATCCTGCCTCTGGGTGGGACACTGCAGAACATAAAAACATTGTGACGGGCCGACCCAAGAGCGCGCGTGGGTAGTGCTTCCCGCGATTTTGCGCCAGGGCGGACTGGTGCTGTGGCAGGTGGCTGTCGGAGCTGGCCGGCGCCGCCTCGCTCCAGTCGAGGCCAGCTTCTCGTCGGCGCCGATGCACCGGCTGATCACTTGGCAGGGTCGGCGGACCGACACAACGACACCGTGTCTGCCGCGTGACGTGACGTCGACGGAACAGCGGCCCGCTTCAAAGGAGCCGCCGCCTGGCCATATGTCACGCGCGCCGTCGGCCGCGACGGTGGCACCGGCGCGACCGAGAAACGTCGCTGCCGACGATACGCCGAAGCGTCGGCGACGACGGCAGAGCCGTAGCCATGGTAACTCGCGGTCGATGAGGTCAAACGGTAACATACAGGTGGTTATATACGTTCCCTGACGCGGCCGGTGACGTGCAGACTCCCGCGTGTTGCAATGCCCTCGTGAGCTGTTCTGTGCTTTTGATTGTCACAGCCACGCTTGAAACCCTGCATCCTCCAATGAATCGGGCGATAGCTATTTGGTGGGTTTAACGGCACAGTAACTTCGCTTAAAGCTCGCCCTGCGCGGAGGGATTAAGGCGGATTACACGAGCAAGCTAAACCTGGTGTATATTTCCGAGAATGCCCTGGACTTCACATAACTTCCAGCGCTCGTTCCGTTACAAATAACAAACGCGAACGGCAGACATCAGTGAGGCGGCGCGTGGAACAGCGTCACGTGCACGATTCATTTCATGCAAACTGATTTCAGCGAGTGAAAACCGTCGGGCCCATGTGTCGGAAAGTCAGTAAGCGCATTTATCGGGGATGCAGCTGACGGTGCCCGCGTGAGCGGCAGTCGATGGCATTGGCGGATCCAGAAGTGACTTTTTGGAGGGGCCAAACCAATGTTTTGGGGGGTTAAATTGAGAAAAATCGGAAAACATCGTATGTTTAAGAAAACCCGCTAAAATTTCGTCCTTTGAGGAAACCAAAGGATACTATTTTAAGCTTTGGAGGGGCCACGGCCCCTTCCCCTCCCCTTGGATCTGCAAGTGGTCGATGGTCCCTCTGTCCTCCTGGTCTGCTACAGAGGAGGCGTTTACGTCAGACGTGTCCCCTGGTCTGCTACGGGGGAAGCGTTTACGTCAGAGGTGTCTCCTGCCGCTGCACTCAGGCGAATCCCGAAGGGGAAAAATGTGACATGTATCCCAATCCACCCTCGGCGCCCCCTGAAAGGTCGATGGCGTTCTCATAAATCCCCCCCGATGAGAGCATCATCGGCGCCCCGCGATAGGATTTGGCGCCCACCATATAACTATGTCAAGCCGCTCAAAAGTGGCGCCAACCATTGGAAATCCTGGATCCGTCTACGGCTCCACTACAGATGAATTGTTGACATCAGACATGTCTCCACCACAGAGGGCGGGGCGGGGGCCGCCGGGTCCGGCGCGGACAGTCGGCTTTGCTGCCGTGTCCGGGCCGGACGCCGGCCGGCGGCGCCGGACCGGCCGGCCGCCATGTTATGATTTACTGCCACCGCCGCGGCCGGCTCCCGCGCAAAAACGCCGCAGTCGCGGCATCTGCGGCGCGCCGCGGCGCGTTTCACAGCCGGTCCCAGGGCCGCGCGGCCGAGCGGCTACCTACCTCCTCGCCCTCTCGCCCTAGTCTTGATACGGCTGTAGATACTGACGTGGCGGTTTGGCCACGGGTCCGGATTTGTGACTTGATTGTCCCATCCTTGTCAATGTTCTGACACACAGCGTCAGCGAGTGCTGGAGCTTCCGCGCCCGGCGTGCCGTCGGTCATTCCCTTCCGTCCTCGTGCTCTACGCAATGCTTGTTCTTGTTAGTCTCGCAAGGATCGGGTAGCGAGCAGTGCCTCTGCACTCGAAACTCGCATATACGGAACAAAAGCCTTTGGATTGCAGACAAGTATCTAACGCGTTCGGTGGACAGCGCTTCCAGTATTGCAGAAAAACGCCAGTGTTGAGAGGCAACTTCCTGTTGGGAAACGGTTGCAGAAGCTCGGGTCCTTGTTCGTCCCGTCCTCTCGTCAACGGGAATTGGGAACTGTTCGCGAATGCTAATAAGTTGGAGAAACGAAGCTGGAAGCATTCGAGCCCGGTCAGTATCCTCGGGGCCCGAGGGCAAAATTCCGGATACCGCCTAGCACTGACTGGAGCGTGACTGCAGCGTGACTTACTGGAGTTGATCTTAGTGGAGTTGGAGTGTCTGTCGATGCTTGCGCCAGGTGTTCTTATGGAGGGGGCGAGTGAAATGCGGCATGGACAAGGCGCGACAATGATTGTGTAAAAGTGTGCTGCGAATAAGGATCAAACTTAGCACACCGTGGCCCCGATGTACTCGCTCAAAAATTCATTGGCAATTCAAACTTTGGTAAACGATACTGGTCGCTACGTTCAGCCGATAGCTATCGACTGAAACTTTCTATTTCTACATTTTCGTAGCTTGAGCAGCGAACGATGTTGACAAGACAGCTGAGTTTCGTGAAGGAGCGTGACTCCTCTATGCCAAGAAAGTATCGTGTCTGCTGCCTCGCAGACCATGGGATGTTTAAACGGAATGTGGCACCTTGGTCGAATCCTGGAATTTAGTGTTATTAGGCGTACTTTTAGTCAAAAATAATGAAACCACTCACCATTTCTCTGAAAAATTTACAATAAGCTCAATATTTGGTTTTTTTAAATACTCCTCTAGAAAAATAAATAAATATCAGCTTGTGGATGATGTCACGATCTGGCAACCACTACACCATACTTGAAACGCTTAAAGGGCTTCGATTGGCTGATGCTCATCGTGACGACAGCATATGTCGTCACACCAGTAGCTCACAACAATGGCCGCCGGCGACGGGGGGCTGAGGGGGGCTGGTGTCAGGTAGGTTTCAGTTTTTTTTTCTACGGAAATATCGAGTTCCAAGACAAATGAAATATGGAGTACCGGGTTTTCCGACCTGCTTTACAACTTGGCTATCTCAGTTGAAATCACGTTGTGAAGGTGCCACTTTCCCTTGAACACCGTGAAGTACGCCGCCCGAGTCACAGGCGTTGTCGATCCCGCGTCAGGGTATGATGTCCTGTTTCCGTCACATCTGCTACCGGTATGGAAGGGTCGGAAGTAGCGTCACGGGCGACAGGCGGTTTCCCACCTTTGCATCAGATTTCCCCAGCATACCACTGTCCTGTATGAGAACGAATCACCATCCCTCTCTCACAACGCTGACAACATTGATGGACATCAGGTACTCCGACGATTGTGTTTTCCACTCGCAGCCCGCAGCCCTCCCCGAGTTTGGCATATTGCCGGTGAGTTTTGGCGGTAACATTGACCAAGCCGTGTCGGTTTTTTGGTGCGATTTATGAGGGGAGCCGGCTGCTAAACCAGTTTGCTTCTGCGATTTGTACCGTGCAGAGGTCGGGAAGCTTTTGAATCATGCGATGGCCGCGATACCACGAGCTTGAATTTGTAATAGATGACTGATGATGTGTAGATATGGGCCTCTGAAAGAAGTGGTCTTGTGACGGGTTTCCCTCAGCAAAAACCGACCGACCATCCACGGTGGCCCTGACTATTCGTAGCTTACATATCCAATAAGTGGCACTAACGTGTGGTCGGCCTGAGAGGCAGCTCGCCAGAACTGAATATTCCCGCCGACTGTATAAATGTCTTGATATGTGGGAGGAAGAAACAAGCTCACTTCAGTTATATACGGCTGAAATAAATCGCGACAAATTTTAGCCCATGTCAAAGAAAGGCAGACAAGCAGCAGAAGAACAACTGAAGACATAAATCCTTCAGGACTACCACTGCTTTAGTACTACTTCAGTGCTCACTACTCCTTCAGTACTCCCCCGCAGATAACGGCACTGTGGGAGTAACGTGGAGGAGGCAGACAGCCCCTGGGCTGAGACCGGCGGCCTGTCTCCTTACCTGAGAAGAGCGGCTCGATCTGCGGACAGCTGGGATCGGCGGACAGCTGGGAGGGTCGCGAAACCACCACCGACGAGGGTATCGGCGGGGTCGGAGACTTCTGCGGCGCCGCCCGCAGCTTCCAGTGTCGTATCGCCACGTACAGGATCAGAACTGCGGCAGCGGGGAGAAGGGGTCAGTCAGGGGAGGGACTGCGGCAGTCAGGGGTCAGTCGGGGGAGGGACTGCGGCAGTCAGGGGTCAGTCAGGGGGACTGCGGCAGCCAGGGGCCATTCAGGGGGGACTGCGGCAGCCAGGGGCCATTCAGGGAAGGGACTGCAGCAACTAAACAATTAAGGTAATAGCAGGCCTTTTCTAGATCGTTATAAGGGGATGTTCACATATGACGTCAGCGACCAAAAGGGAGAAGGGGTCTGGCATTTTCAGATTTTTTTCTGACGAAGGGGAGAGGGGTCTGGCATTTTCAGATTTTTTTCTGACAAAGGGGAGAGAAGGGGAGAGGGGTCTGCTTTTTTCTGACGATTGCTGACGGGGAACACAAATAAATTTTTACAAGGGCAAACCTTGTCAGACCCTTGTTTACATGGAAAATTACTAGGGTAATACGCAAAGCTTGTACGTTCAAAATCCATGCCATGAACAGTGACGGATCCAAGGGGGGCCAAGGGGCCCGGGCCCCCCCTTAGCTCCGAAGCGCCCCAGTAAAGCTCAGCTCATATCGGGCGCCGAAGGCGCCCGATATGAGCGGCGCGCCTGTACCCATTTCGTGCGCCAAGGTGGTAGATACCACTTATTCCACTTGAATGAACACATTCTCCTTAAAACCACGGCAAAGCGCCCCTGCCCAAACACTAGACGCCTTTACTGGTCTTTTGTGCCCCAGTAAAATGTTGAAGATGAAATTTAGAAAGCTAACAAAAGCGCCCCGGCAAAGAAAAGGCGCCACTAGATAGCAAGATTGCGCCATGGGGAACTAATGCACCCCTGAGTAGCCTAGGCGCCCCCTGGATGAAGCACCCCTGGGTAGCCTAGGCGCCCCCTGGATGAAGCGCCCTACGGATACCATATGCGCCCTTGGCTAGGAAAGGCGCCCCTGGGCAGCAAAGGCAAATCTTGGTAACATAGGTGAACTGGACAGCATAAGCGCTCTTTAGATAGAAATAGGCGCTTTAGGAAAATAAAATGCTCACCTTCGGTAGAAAAAGGCGCCCTTTGATAGCCTAGGCGCCCACTGGAAAAAGCGCCCTACCGATGTCATTTGTCATATGCACCCTTGGATAGCAAAGGCGCCCCTGGACAGCAAAGGCGCCCCTGGGTAGCAAAGGCGCCCCTAGGAAGGCACCCCTTCGATAGAAACCCGCCTTTGGATAGCCTAGGCGCCTCCTGGATGAAGCGAACTACGGATATCATATGCGCCCTTGGCTAGGAAAGGCGCCCCTGGGCAGCAAATGCAAATCTTGGTAACATAGGTACCCCGGACAGCATAAGCGCCCCTTAGATACAAGTAGGCGCTTTAGGAAAATAAAATGCTCACCTTGGGTAGAAAAAGGCGCCCTTTGATAGCCTAGGCGCCCACTGGAAAAAGCGCCCTAAGGATGTCATATGCACCCTTGGATAGTAAAGGCGCCCCTGGACAGCAAAGACAACCCTGGATAACACAAGTGCTGTGGACAGCAAAGGCGCCCCTAGGACGGCAGCCCTTCGATAGAAAAACCGCCTTTGTATAGCCTAGGCGCCCCCTGGATGAAGCGCCCTACGGATATCATATGCGCCCTTGGCTAGGAAAGGCGCCCCTGGGCTGCAAAGGCAAATATTGGTAACATAGGTGCCCTGGACAGCATAAGCGCCCCATAGATAGAAATAGGCGCTTTAGAAAATAAAATGCTCACCTTGGGTAGAAAAGGCGCCCTTTGATAGCATAGGCGCCCACTGGAAAAATCGCCCTACGGATGTCATATGCACCCTTGGATAGCAAAGGCGCCCCTGGACAGCAAAGACAACCCTAAGTGCTGTGGACAGCAAAGGCGCCCCTGGGTAGCAAAGGCGCCCCTAGGAAGGCACCCCTTCGATAGAAAAACCGCCTTTAGATAGCCTAGGCGCCCCCTGGATGAAGCGCCCTACGGATACCATATGCGCCCTTGGCTAGGAAAGGCGCCCCTGGGCAGCAAAGGCAAATCTTGGTAACATAGGTGAACTGGACAGCATAAGCTCCCTTTAGATAGAAATAGGCGCTTTAGGAAAATAAAATGCTCACCTTGGGTAGAAAAGGCACCCTTTGATAGCCTAGGCACCCATTGGAAAAAGCGCCTACGGATGTCATATGCACCCTTGGATAGCAAAGGCGCCCCTGGACAGCAAATAAAACCCTGGATAACACAAGTGCCGTGGACAGCAAAGGCGCCCCTGGGTAGCAAAGGCGCCCCTAGAAAGGCACCCCTTCGATAGAAAAGCCGCCTTTGGATAGCCTAGACGCCCCCTGGATAAACTAGGAGCCCGAGAAGGAAAACGAGCGCCCCACTGGGAAGTACAGGCGCCCTCTGTATAACATAGATGTCCCTTATCCACCTTCAGCTGCCCTGCATTGGAGCAGCGCCCCCAAGAGCAAAGGCGCCCCTGAACAAAAAGCCGCCTCTTGGTATCAAAGGCGCTCCTAGATAACATATGCGCCCCTTACAGCATTGGAGCAGCGCCCCCCAAGAGCAAAGGCGCCCCTGAACAAAAAGCCGCCTCCTGGTATCAAAGGCGCTCCTAGATAACATATGCGCCCCTTAGATAGGAATAGGCGCTCCAGGAAAGCAAAATACGCCACTTGGTTAAGAAAGGTGCCCTTGGATAGCAAAGGCGTCCCTGGACAGCAAAGGCAAATCTGGGAAACATAGGTGCCCTGGACAGAATAGGAGCCCCTTAGATAGAAATAGGCACTTCAGGAAAATAAATGCAACTCTTGGATAGAAAAAGTGCCCTTTGATAGTCCAGGCGCCCACTGGATAAAGCGCCGACGGATATCATATGCACTTTTAGATAGCAAAGGCGCCACTGGACAGCAAAGACAACCCTGGATAACACAAGGTGCTTTGGACAGCAAAGGCGCCCCTGGATAGCAAAGGCACACCTAGGAAGGCACCCCTTCGAAAGCAAAGGCGCCTTTGGATAGCCTATGCGCTCCATAGATAAACTAGGTGCCTGAGAAGGAAAATGAGCGCCCATCGGAAAGTATAGGCTCCCCCTGTATAACATAGATGTCCCTTATCCATCTTCAGCTACCCTGGATTGGAGCAGCGCCCCTCAAGAGCAAAGGCGCCGCTGGACAAAAAGGTGTCTCCGTATATCAAGGGCACTCCTAGATAATATATGCACTCCTTACATAGAAATAGGCACTTCAGGGAAGTGAAAGGCGGCCTTTTGTTAGGACGGCGCCCTTGGACAGCCTAGGCGCCCTCTGCATAAAGCGCTCTACAGATATCATATGCGCCCTTGGATAGCAAAGGCGCCCCTGGACAGCAAAGTTAACCCTTCTTGAAATAGATGATCTGGACAGCATAGGCGGCCATGGATAAACTAGGCGCCTGAGAAAGAAAACAAGCGCCTCACCTGAGAGTACAGGCACCCCCAGGATATCATAGGTGTCCCTTTCCATCTTCAGCTGCCCTACTGTCTATGGTTTGGCACACCTGTCTGACAGTCGCGCGCTCTGTTACAGGGCTCGAGCGCTCAATTTGAGCATGGACTGCCTTTAACCACATTTCACTAACCTATAACTGAAGGCTTAGTGTTCCATCGCTACAACCGGGTGCCTTTTTCAGTATGTGCGCCCCGTTTCCGAGAACGCTGCCCTCACCAACCAGCGGTCCTCCCCGCTCAGCAGATGAGCGCCTCTTTCTGATAACTAGGCACTTTATTTCAGTGTTCGAGCGCCTTATTTCAGAATTCTTATTCTCCATCTATTTTGGGCTCCTCCTGGATTGCAGAGGCGCCCTCTCAAGTGCAACGGCGCACCTGGATAGAAAAGTGCGCCCCATGTTTTGCAAAGGCGCTCCAAGATAGCATATGTTCCCCTTAGATGGAAATAAGCACTCCAGGAAAGTAAAATGCTCCCTTTGGGTAGCAAAGTTGCCCCTTAACAGCGAAGGCAGCCCTAGATAACAAAGGTTCTCTGGACAGCACAGGTGCCCTTGGATAAACTGGTGCCCGGAAGAGAAAAATAGCGCCTCACCGGATACAAAAAGCGCCCCAGGATAACGTAGGGGCATGTATTTCAATCATGTCCGTGATTGAAAAATACACCTAGACAGCATATGCGCCCCTGGATAGAAAGACACCCCTGGGCAGTAGCGGCGCCACTGGAAAGCAATAGTGCGCCCCTGTGGAGAAAACAACCGCCTCCTGAATATCCTAGGCACCGCCCCCGAAATATCAGATGCCTGTGGATAGAACAGACTGCCTTGAATAAAACAGCGGCCCTGGATAGTAAAGGCGCCCTTTGATAGCATAAACGTTCCTTAGCAACAATATGGGCGCTACATGAGCTCAAGGTTCACGCTCACCTAAGTCCAATAATAGAGCAATTAATCGATGCCGAAGCACTCCTTAAAGCACGGGCGCCAAATTTCCTAAGAAGTAAAGGCGCCTCTGGGTAGCAAAGGCGACCCTCGACAGTGGTGTAGGTATTCCTGAATAACAGCAGCGTCCCTTGATAAGAATAGCCCCAAGATGGCACAGGTACCCTGTTGATAGGAAAAGCGCTCCTGAATATCAGAGGCACCCTCTGAATGAGGTGCCCATGGAGAGCATAAGGGCGCCCTATGCATAGCAAATTGCCGCCCCCTGGATAGCCTAAGCGCCCCTTGCATAGGGTAGGCGCCACTGGGTAGTATAGGTTACCTTGAATAAAAATACGCCCCTTAATACCATGGTGAACCTGGATAAGAAAAAGCTCCCCTTGGGCACTGGGTATCAAAGGCACCCTCGGAACAGCAAAGATGCCCCTGGATAGCTAGGTTGCGTCCATTGGGGAGCGAAGGCGCCCCTGGGTGGCACAGGTGCCTCATCGAAGCAAAGCCCCCCCCAGAGAGCATAAGTGTCCCTGATGAGCACAGGTACTCCTGGACAGCCCCTAAATGACGTTGCATAATGTTACGATTCCTATTATGACGTATGCTATTATATCAAAGTAAAGGTTATTCAGTGTTTAGATCAAGGTTACAGGTCAATTTTAAAGGTCACTGGCCTTGATGATCAAGGCTTGATCAAAGGTCATTGGTAAGCTTGGGCACAGCGCTAGTTATAGCGTAAATTAGGCATAATATGTTGGGTTGTGCCGTAATAGGTCAATGACCTTGAAGGACCTTGACCCCGAAAATTGCAGACATTGTTTAGAGCCTTCCCTTTTGGCCTCAGCCCTGTTCTAGAGTATTCGAGCCCCGTTCCGGCCCGTTGGGGGGGGGGTGCTTGAACACCCCCTCGAGGTCTCCCAGTGGCACGAAAAAACGTCGGCGCGAAGCGACACAGTACTTGTCACACCTTATCATTGATCAATTCCGCAACTTTCCCTCAAAATTTAAGGTTGCGTCATCTCAGGTCAGGTCACCAGTGCAGGTCAAGTGACCTCACCCCAAAAAATGTTTAAGTTGGCGTAAGTAAGAAAACGGTGAATCTATCGAATTCAAACTTGTACCATATAATAGGCCCAAAAAGTACTAATACATTTATTGCGGGATTTTTCCCATCGATGGCCTAGGGACAGGTACTAATCATGATCTCTCCATTGAAAATGCATGGGGTAAAACGGAAACTTGCCGAAAAATTGCTCTATGTCTGCAGACGCCGCTTGGAATACCTTCGGATTCCCCAAATCATGGTATCCTAGGCCTCTTTATCGGTTCATGTTGCAAGTTTAGACATGTTACCTCTGAGAGTTCATCTGGGGCTTCCTACGCAGGTTTTAAGACTTGGGTTAATTGCTTTGCAGGAAATATTGATAAACCCGTATTTTGATACCATTTTTTTGCTATTGTGAGTTGATTCATATGCATACTGACTATGCTACGCTAGATGGTGACATTGACCTAGCCTTAGGTCAGGTCATTTTTATGTTTTGACCTAGTATAGTCATATTATGCATTATTTGATGATTCGCCGTAACGAGAGGAAGCGAAGTGTGCCTAAAAATGATTCTAGCTCAACTCTGGTAGATGCTAGAGTATATACAGAGAGACATGTTGTAAGCTTTGTCTCGGGGAGGGGCCCTAGCGCTGATCGCGGGAAAAATCCCCAATGGCCCCCAGGGGCCCTCAGGGAGTCAGGAAATCTGGCGTGGGTGGAATCCGGTAGGAGGGATTTTGGGTCTCCAAAATCAGCTGAGGGGTCCGTGCCAGTTAAGGGGGCCCCAGATAAGGGCCCCCGACGAGCTAATTTGACCTCAGCGCCAACACAGGATTCTCAAGACCAGCGTGGGGTGCCTACCTATTTAAACAGTTTCTAAATAAGCTCAGGAACCCAAAACTAACCCAAGGGTCCAATTTTCAACTCATGGGGCCCAGACACTCTGAGGGGAACCTGCAGAAGCTCAGAAGGCCCATAAAACTAATAGGGCCAGACTAGCTGGGTGCCTCGACGAACTAGTGCCCAGATACGCACAACGGGCCCCAAACAAGCTGAAGGGATCTATATCAGTTAAACGAAAACAATACCAACCCAGGGGACCCTGACCAGCTTAAGGGACACTAATCCAGCTTGGGGCTCAGAGCTCAGAGCTCCAGCTTTTTAGCTCAGAGGGCCCAGGACCGGTTGAGGGGGCCCTATATCAATAAAAGGGCCCCAAAAAGCTTAATAGGCTTCAGCGGCGACATATAGGTTTCAAGTTCAGTGTGAGAGCCTGGTTAACTAAAGTGGTCCCAGGTCAGCTGAGGGTACTCGATATAAACTCATTGAAGTCACTTTAAACTCAGGGGCCCAGGCCCGCAGAGGTTCTGCGGCCTATGAGGCTCAGGCTAGCGTCAATCGGGTATTTCAGTATTGAGCCGTTAGCCAGGACAACTGTGATAAGTGGAGATGGTGGATACGACACCTCAGTTTTTACCATGACCGAATATAACTGTATTATTTGCTCATCGTACTTCAGTTAGTGTCAGTGGGTGCTTTCAGCATTTTCTACCACGGTACCAGTCGTTAGCTGGCCCGAAATATGCTTGATGGTAAACGTGAACATGTCCTCACTGAGAGGAAGCTTTCATGAAAATAAGCATTTACAAATCCTTTTTTAAACGCGTTCTTCATTGACACTGGCCGCCTTTTGGGTGGTAAATTGGCCAGTGGCGGATCCAAGGGGGAGGGGAAAAAAACATTCCCCAAACGAAAAAGCTCGGGGCAAAACTGCGTTTTCGCCCCCAAAGCGATCGACCTCCTTTTTTCCCCTACTCCTTCTCAGTTTATAAGCAAGATTTTGGTGTTCCAACTCTCAACTTCAAACAGAACATAAGTTGATAAGATGTTCCCTGGCCTGTCCCCTTGAATCCAAAAATGTAAAATACACTGAAGATTATATATTCGGGCACAGCCCTTCATCAGAATCATGGAGTAAATATCAATAATTCTCATTATAGTATAGCCAGACCTCCATAGTATAGCAAGTCATAGTATAGCCAGCCTTGGATAGGAAGAAGTATCTCGAGCCCATATTTTTCACCCCGTGAAGTTTTTTTGGCTTTTCGCCTCAAATACCCAACATTCTACGGGCAAGTGATATTGGTAGCGCAGCTTTTTACTGCGTGACGTTTTTTTTTTTGCTTTTCGACTTTGGTTTGCCCCTCCCAAACCGACCGGCTGGATCCGCCACTGAAATTGGCGCCCCTCAGGTTCGGCGCCCCCCAGGTTCGGCGCCCTCCGAGCCTGGGCCCCCCCCTTAACGAAATCCTAGATCCGTCACTGGCCATGAAAACAAGGGAAATACAAGGAAAAACCATGTAGAACAATGGTAGAACCATAGTACGACAAGGGTTGCTAGAAGACGTTGTACAAACCTTGTAACTTAACTATGGTTAACCTACATGGCAAAGACAATGGCTGACAACGTCCCCACAAGCCCTCTACTAGGTCATGATTACCCCATAACAAGGGTAGAACAAAGCCTTGTGTCCGCCTTGTACGCAACCGCAGCCTTCCTACAAGAGCGTGACGAGATTAGAACCTTGCTTACACAACCGCTTTACCAGTGCGTAACGGGGAGGGAGCAAGGGTGTTGCAAGGCTTCTTACAAGGGTAAAACGAGACTCAGATTACGTCTTTACAACAGCGGCAGATCCAGGACTTCATTTCGGGGGGAAGCTTGGGCGCTCGCGCCTCCCCGCCATAGTGTCTGGACAGCATCCGACTACGCATTTACTTTAGGCACTCTGACATTTCATGGTGTGGAAGGGGGCTTGAGCCCTCTTAGCCTCTCCTCTTGTACCTACCTCTGCTTCAAAGGGAACTTTTCAGTCTCTATGCGAAGGCTTAAGCGTTTTCTGGCCCCAAATGCAACAGGAAGACCATCGGTAGAAAAAGGGTAAGCATTGAGTCACCTCTCAAGCAAGAAAATAACCCGCACGTTGTCTTACCCATATCGGTAAAACACAGCATCACTGATCAGGCGCCGATCCATCTGATGACACCAACAAGGTCATATTGGAACTCAACTCACCCTATTTTTCAAACGGGCCCATAAGGCAAACACAATTAGGTTCTACCACTACAGGTACCTAAGCCATATGATCAAATAGTCTGTGCTCGTTTGACACGAAAATATGAGCCTTAATACCAATATGGCATACATGCCTGAAGTAACCACATACCTACTTACCTGGACCTGGATTGCCCATTCCAAAATGCCTCACTTTTCAACTATTGGAACAGAGAACTTCTTTCTTTCCACTCGCAGATCACTGACAAATATTCCAGACAGCTTCCAAAGTTCCACGATTGATTAAAATAAGTCATATTTATCCTAACCTACACAGCATGCGTGCCAGGCCACTGGGTAAACAGAAAGCAAGATGGCGACCGTAACCCGAGCCGGTATTTGAAACCATAGCCAAACGACAATGGCCGAGCAAGGGTGCAACAACGCCCTAGCTTTACCTACCAGCTTTTTACAATGCCACTACTACGCCTAGTATTCAGTTAGTGCAGCGCTGGTGCGCAAGCAAGGTATGAACCAGGTATGAACGAGGCGCGCACTATTGTGGCACAAGGCAAGGTTGTCATTCCGTAGTAATTGCATTGCTTTATGCTAGTGACGTAACCAGGGTTGTTTTACTTTGGCAATTGAACGACGATCCAACTATTGTTCTGCAATGGTAAAACTTGTAGAAACACAATTTTAAGCTTGTACCTTGTAATAAATTCTTTCTGTGAGGGGTCAAATCAACGGCTATCGTGGATTTTTTTAGCGAGAACTGTGCAGGCCCAGAGCAGGTGAAGAACAGGCACTTCAATATTTCGTAGTCACTATTTCGAAGTCAATATTTCGTAATCAATATTTCGTAGTCACACCCAGCGTCCACTGCTACCAGCTGCCCGTGCCGCCTAAGCTTTGCACTTCTGCGGTGTCTCTGCGTGGTTACTCATGTCGACCGCTGTTGCTGTCAAGGGAGAAGGGGATCTGGCCATTTTGGACGATTGCTGACGAAGGGGGAGGGAGTCAGCCATTTTATGACTTTTCTGACCAATGAGAAAGTGGGACCGAACAACCTTAAATTTGACTGACGCCATATGTGAACAGCCCCAAAGATCACATGTCGTTCGAACTTTTCAAACCGCACGTTTTCAGCGCGGTGAAAACAGGTTTCGGTTCGCAGTTCCGGTCGCTGACTTGGCCTGATCACGTCCGATAGTAATTAAACAATAGTATGCGTCCTCAAATGACCCCGTCCATATGATATCGTTAAGGCACCATCATCATACCATCCGTCAAAGAACGCAGGCGTCAGGGAACTAAGCATGCGATATCCAGTCATATTAGCTCTGAGCCCCCGGCTTCTGTCAACAAACGCACCGCAAGATGTCGGCCCATCTTAGAATCCTCCTCAAAGATATCGTGGTCGCACGTGTCCTGTGGAGGGCCTGAGCTGAGCCGCTAATTGCTTTTGGCGACGAGGCGTGGTGATGGGACAGCGGCAGTGAGCATCTTCCGCCACGGCGCCACCCACCGTGGCCTGTTGGTGTCGGGTGACACGTGCCTGCCTCCCCCCGCCCTGTACCGACCACAGACCCTCGAAAACCTCCCGGGATTAGGCTAACGATCGTGCTATACAAGAGCGGGGGCGCTGGCGGCCGCGGCGAGGGGATGACTGTCCCCCCAGACCGTAATCCTCGTCTGGAAAGGAGTATCCAGTGACCGTGGGGGTCGCGCTGTTGACGTGAAAAAGGATACATGAGACGGTGAAAGGCGCTCACTTTCAACCGAAGAAAAGCAAGCAGTGCTTGCTGTTATGTCTATACTAGGTTCCGACCGGCAAATCGAAGGGAACTCCCCACAGAAGCAGGGGCGTCACCACAGTTTTTACTGGGGGGGGGATGACGGGGGGGGTGTTGGAGTAAAATTCGGACAATTTTGACTGCATATGAAACACTGAAAACTATGCGCTTCACCAACCCATGTGTGTATAAATAGACCTGCGGTCATTTGGCGTAGATGTATTGATGAATGCCAATGATCACACCATCTGAAAGACAGGCAAAAGGTAAGTAAACATGTGAAACAAATTAGGATGCAGGTAATGTGAGAGCTCTGGATTACTCTATCCCCTCCCGAGACTTTGAAATCTCAAAGTCTGATGTCTGGATTCAGTGACACACAACTATGACGATATAACCGGAACAAGCAAGTGGCATCTCTTATCCGGCAGCAAAGGTAATACAGTTAGTAGATAACGGCAAGTGGCCACATGCAAATTAACTGCAGCCTGACGGCGCAGGTTAACGAGAGTTGGCCAACTTGGCGGTGAAATGCATCACAATGCAGACAACATATTATGATAGATCAGAGTGCAATCAGGTGAGCACGTAGTTCTCCGCAAGGAAAGGTGGCAGGCGGGATAACCGCAGAGGGCGTGGGCGGGGTGTAGTGGGGTGATGTCCCGACTGAGTGGTTTGTGTGGTATGAGGTGTCGTCGGCGGGGGGCTCGCGGCACATCTTGTGTTGGCTGGTGGACTCTGAGGAGCGGCCTGCAGAGTGGCGGGTGAAGGAGGTGTAGGGGTGGCGTCCACTGTCGGCGGCGATGATGCAGGCGAATGAGGAGTACGCGGGCTCGACGGTGGGCCCGCGGGTACAAGGCCGATTGTAGCTGGTGGGCAGGGTGGTGCGGCGGCTGTTCGAGCGGCTGAAAGAAGTTTATTTCTGGCATCACATGACAGTGGCAGTCCTGGCAATGCGGCCAGTGGAGGAAGTGTAGGGCGAGGCATGAACGGAATGTATTTCCGTAGGTGGCGCCGGTTGCGGAGAGTTACGCGACCCGAGCCGTCGACGCGTATGACATACTGGTCGAATTGGCGCACCTCGATAACGATGCCCGTCTTGTCCCACTTGGTGGGATGCGGTCCCACCAAGGCGGACGCAGTCACCGGTAGCGAGAGGAGGCAGTACCTGGGTGTGCTCGGAGAGGCGTTCGTGTGTGCGCATGTGCTGGTTCTTGAGAGCCTCCTCGCGGTTGGCCAGCGTTTCCCGCCATGTGCTATGCGGTCGATAGCGCCCTGGATGTATAGGTATGAAGTCGCGTATCGGACGTCCGAAGAGCACTTGTGCTGGAGAGAGGCGGGTGTCGCGATCCGGGGTGTTGCGATACTGCAACATGGCGCGCTGGAAGAGGTCAGTGTTCAGTCCGCCAGTGGCGAGCGTGTTGTCGCAGAGAAGGCGCTTCACGGTTTTGACCGCAACCTCGGCCCGACAGTTCCCATGAGGATGTGCGACGGAGGAGAGGCGGTGTCGAACGCCCCAGTTGCGGAGGAATGTCTCAGTCGCTGTGGCGGTGAACTCTGGTCCACCGTCGGAGGTGAGTTCCTCGCTGATCCCGTACGTGACGAAAGTTCTGCGCAGAGCGGAGATGAGGCCATTCGATCCATTTGAGGATTCTTCAACGATGGGCCAGTTGCTGTAGCGGTCAACGACAACCAGGTAGTAGTGTCCGCCGTGACAGAAGTAATCCGCGCATATGCTCTGGAATGGATATGCCGGCAAGACGGGCGGCGTAGGAGGAGCACTCGGCTGGGATGGCGAGTTGCGGTTGCATGTGTCGCACCGGGACCGGGTGTCTGAGATGGCTTGTGACATGCTCGGCCAGAAGAAGGAGCTCGCTGCTCGAGAGTCCATCATCGATACGCCTTGGTGGGCTGCGTGGAGTGCCTGGAGGACGCGACTGCGAAGGGTAGGAGGGATCACCACTCGGTCTTTGTAGAGAACAACGCCGTCGTACTCGCTGAGGTGGTCGCGGTATCTGTGGTATGGTCGTATCGTGACCGGCACGTCCGCAGGTGTCTCTGGGAAGCCGTGGTTGATGAGATCAATCAGCCGAAGCATATCAGGGTCGCTGGTGGTCACCGTACGCACTTCGTCCCAGGTTATGGACTTGATGAGGTCAGTGGTGGCGGAAGCACTCAGTTGCGTACATGATGTGATCTCGATGGCCTCGCACGTCCGGACGATGGCGAGAGCGTCGATGATAGGCCAGCTGCGACGTGTGCGTGGGGAGTTTGGGGAGGTGGACGTGATCTTGGATGGAGTGTCGTCAGGGAGGTCGGGTGCCTCTGCTGCCCCAACTGGGTGACGACAGACGGCGTCGGCCGCAGTGTTCCGTACGCCAGGAACGTGGACGACACTAAACCTGAAGCGGAGGCTCTTCTCTTTAAGGTTCCGAAGCCGCGGGTTAGGTATCTCATCTAGGGCGCGGTCACCAAGAACCTTCAGCAGAGGTCGGTGATCCACAGCTACGATTAAGTCGGAGCAGCCGAGAGTGAAATGGCGGGTTTTGTGGAGAGCATCTACGACGGCCAATGCCTCACCCTCTATTGGTGCGTAACGAGATTCGGCACCGTGGGTGAACCGGCTCCCAACAAGCACTATACGCCAACCGGAGTGGCAGCAGAACGGTCGGGTGCCGGCGCACTGACAGTGCTTCTGTAGGAGCCAGTAGCCGAGCCCTTCCTGAGACCAGTCGGTAGCCAGGCACGTAAGTCGGGTCTTGTCAAAGATTTCGACGCCTTCCTTGATTTGGGCGATGATGACCTTCTTCGACGTCTGGAAGAGAGCGTCCAGTTGATCAGTCCACGCGAAGGGTTGGCCTGGTTTGAGAAGGTCACGGTACGGCTGCATGTGATCCGCTGATGCGAACGAGTACGACACCTGGTTGAGCAGACCGAGCCAACTGCGTACATCGGTCAGGTTCCGAGAAGTGGGGAAACCTTCGATCGCCTGCAGCATCCGCGGACAAGGCCGCACGGTGGTGGGTGTGATTTGGAACCCAGCAAACTCGACAACGTCGTTCGCGAAGCAGAATTTAGACGGGTTCTGCGTGATGCCATGTCGGCCGCAGCGGTCGAGCCATTCGGCGGCTTGGTGAAACGACTCCTCGATGCTGTCTGCCCAAAGAATGGTGTCGTCAACGCATTTGGCTTTGCGTGGAATGTCGGCGACGAGGGCGTCGAAGCGCCGGCTATACCCGTCTCCTGACGCCATGTAGCCTTGGGGAGCGACGCAATACCGGTAGCGGCCCCAAGGCGTTATGAAAGTGGTCAGGTGACGGTCATTGGGATGGAGAGGAACAGCATGGTAACCATTCCACGCATCACACACGGTTTTCTTAGTGTTCCGTGGGACTGCCCTGGCCTGATGGAATGGTGATTGCGTGTGGTGGGTTTCACGGGTAGCGTGGAGGTTCAGAGCTTGGAGGTCGACTGTCCGTCGGGGCTTACCGTTCTTCTTGGGGTTGATCACCATCCGGTGACACCAAGTCACAGGTGTACCGATAGGGACTTCTTCGATGACTCCTAGGCGACAATCCTGGTCCAAGCCGGCCTTAACATCATCCTGCCAATGGATGGGAACAGGGATGGGCGTATGATGAGCTACTGGCGTGGCTTCAGAATCTATCATCAGTCGGAGGGGTGGACCTTCCATGGCAGGTAGGGTCTGATGTGTGCACACGTTGAAGGTGCTGGAGGCGTAGTAGTCGAGGAGCCAGGCCTCTAGCTTTGCTCGATTTTCCTCGGTAGGAGGATATGGTAGTGCAGTGGGGCGCGGTGGCGGTAGCTGACGGCGTGGGCAGTCACACTCAGCTGTGATGCAGGAGGCTGGTGGACCAGTGCATTTTGACGTGCTCGCAGATGCCGTGATCGGGGCTGCCTCGGACAGGAGACTGCCTCAGACGGGGAGTGTGTTCCAATCTTCGGGAAGTCGGCCTGTATGATGCCAAGGGCTGTGCAGGCTCCACGAGAAAGGAAGAACTTGTCAGTGGTATCAGTGAAGTACACCACTTGTCTCGTCTCCAGGCCACCAGGTCCCCGGGTGTCTGAGAGGCGGAGTGGGAGTGCCCCGATGATATGGATGGGTTCATTGTTGACCGCGGCCATCTTCAGCTGAACTGGTGCGAGGTGGCGGGTGTCAAGCCCCAGATGTCGCAGTAGCGAGGTGCCTGCAAGACAAGACTGACAGCCTGTGTCTGCGATAGCGTACACTAGTGGGGACGGGGTGGGTCGACGCAAGGTAGTTGTCAGGCCCAAGGCCCGTGAGTCACAAGGGAGATGCGAGACGAACACAGCGACAGTGGGTTGTGGCGCGGAGGGTCCCCTCTCCCAGGTATCACGAAGAGAATCATAGAGGTGATGCTCCATCAAAAGCGTTCCTGAATGCACGGGGTCAGGGCTGTCAGAGCGCGCACTAACATTGCACAGGGTATCGAACACCGTGGAAGCACTCGGTTCTGCAATTTCAGTGTGCCCTGCTGGATGGTCAAACTCAGGTGAGCGATTCGAACATGCCGCAGCGACACTGCGAGAAGTGACAGGTAGCCGTGCTTTGCTCGATCTGCACACACTTTCGTGATGGTTCATTTTTCCGCACTTCGCACACTGGTGGCCGTACGCACTGCACTTAGACACACGGCTGGCTCTGTCTAGAGGGTGGTTCCTGGTGCCGCAGAAGTTGCAGGGTGGGGAAGTTGATGCTGCACTGCCGCCATTGGATCCAGTGGACTGTCGATCTCGATAGGCGTCGCGCTGTTGGCGGCGAAAGCTGCTGACGGCACTGACGTTGGTAGGTACAGCTGAGCCCAGGGCAGGTGCCAGGCGCTGAGCGGACTGTTTTCCGCTCTCTCGAGACTCTATAAATCGTAGAGTATCCTCAAGTGAAGCAGTTTGATCCTTCTCCGATAGGATGGAGAGCTTAATGTCGGGATCATACACGCCCCGGATAAGACCGTCTCGGATCATTTCGTCGCTGTAGTCTACGGTTCTTGGGTCAGGGCAAGTGCAAGTCGTAGTATACTGGCATGCTAGTGCGATGCCTTTAAGGCGGGCACAAAACGCACGGGCCGGCTCGTCTCGATCTTGTCTACAATTGTGCAGTTCCTCACGCGCAACCAAGACGTTTTCTGCGCGGACGGCCAGGTCTTTAATTCTCGCGATGACTGTGTCTTCTGTCTCAGAGGAAAGGTCTCCGAACAATCGGGCGAGATCGCGCCTGAGCGGATCCTCGCAGCAGTCTAGCAGTTGGTATATTATGTCAGGTGCTGTGATGTGGGTTGCTGCCTTGTAGGTTGTCCAGCGCTGTAAAAAATAAGACCACTCTTCGGTGGTTCCACCACAGGCGATGGTGGGCCGTTTTATTTTGTCCACCTGGGCAGTGGCGCTGACAGGTGGCTGGTGCACAGCCCGCTCGTGCATCTGTAGCAGGGCGATGATGGTAGGCCGGTCTGCCTCTTGGAGGCTCCATTGACAAGTAGGATAAGGACAGCTGATTGAGATTGGCTCTTGTAAGGACATTGTTAAGTCTTGGATGTGAATGGTGTGATCATAAATAGACCTGCGGTCATTTGGCGTAGATGTATTGATGAATGCCAATGATCACAACATCTGAAAGACAGGCAAAAGGTAAGTAAACATGTGAAACAAATTAGGATGCAGGTAATGTGAGAGCTCTGGATTACTCTAGTGTAGATTCACTTAAGTAACAGAGACAATACATGAAACAATTACTCGAGGTCCAAAATTCTGGGGACGTCCTCCTTGATTCGCGGGTAGGGGGACGCGTCCCCCTACCCGCCCCGCTTTCAACGCCCATGCACAGAAGCATGAAGAAGAGAAGTAAAGCGGCATGATGACTTCATGGCGGTCAGCGTTATATGCCATTCACAAACCGAGTTTCCAAGACTGGTGCGAGGGGACAGCCCCGCAGTCTTTACAGTTTTTGCATTCTTTTGCTATTTTTCCAACCAAATAGGTACATTTGATTTAGAAGGTTGGGAACGGGGTGCAGTGCGAAGAGCCACGATATGACGGAGCAATTGAGCAGGGACCACAGCATACCTTAGGCTGGTCAGCTCAAGAGTTTGACAGAATTTGAACTGAAGAGCGACAAATGTCAAAGAAATTGCACGAGTTTGCCATCTCCCCATTGTCACACGCCCGCACAAGTAGTAGCGCAGCATCATCGGCAGGCGAGGGCGGCGGCAGCGTGTTCAACAAGCCAGGAGAGCACCTCCGCCCATTCAAATCAACTTGTCACCGCTGTCCCCTCAGCTGGGTAGGAGCTGCCACTGCCGACCTCTTCAATTTTAACTTACGGAATGTGGCACCTCCGGCGCGAGTATCTCTTCAGAATCAACATCAAACAGACTAGGCACCTGTCTGACGGCCCAGCTGCTGCGGAGCTTCCAAGACCGTGCTACATCACTCATAGACGCCGGACAACCTTCTAATTCGAACAAAAAGGAAGAGGAGGACTGGTACAACTCTATCGGAGCATGCATTATCCCTACCCGAAAACCACATCAGTATGATTCACCAAGCCTCCAATGTCGACCCCACGCCACGGAACTTTGGTTCTGCCTCCTTCTGAGGGTTCTTGCCCGCCAATACCTAAAAAATGGCTGGCTCCGGCGAGGTTCACCTTGATCGGCGACGCATACCGGGAGGGGTGAATTACAGCGGTGTTGGAGGTGGCTGTTTTTGTGTCGGTCGGCGGGAGCGCGTGTGATGTACGACGTGAAATTACAGAGCCGGCGGCTGCGGCGGCCAGGCATTCCAGCCAGCACCGCCACCCCGCCATCAGGCTAATGCGCCCAGTCGTGTTTACAGGATAGCCGGCTGTAATAGCCATGTAGGAAGCACAGACACCGGCGCTGACGCCGGCGCCGCCTGGTGGTGTCAAAACTGACAACTCCGGTGGTCCCAGTCGGCCGCAGGGTTCGTGCTAGACCCAAGTGGAAACCCAAAAACGGTGGATTTGTCGCACTGAGTTGAAATTTATATATGACTGAAGTTTTGAGAAACCGCCTGCATACTTGGAGCCGAGTAGATAGGGTTTTGGCCAGCGGGAGTGCGTGTTCAGCGCTGCTGACACTAAATTACAATCGCCGTAATGGGAGCCGATCGCGGTGGCGACAGCGGACCCTCACCTGCCCGACAAGAGCACCAGCTCCTCCCAGAGCCGCCGCTCTAATGCCGCACACTGAGAAAAAATTTTGACTCTCCTAAATTTCCTGCATTGTGGTGACTCTGAACTCTCGTATTCGCTGACTCTCAAAATTAGGTTGAGTCGTTCAGCAAGAGTCCAATGAACCTCCCAGCATGAACGAATTTGAGCGCGGGGTCAGACGATGAGTCGGCCAAGGACAGCCTGCGCCTCGCTCGATCGTGGAGTCAGCTGACTCTAGAACCGCGATCAAAGTGACCCTGGCGAGAGCTGAGTGAAAAAGGACGCTGCACGTGCTGCGTCAAATTTCGCCGCGCTCATTATTTACTGTTGTGTGGTAGTGGTGCAGCGTTGGCGGCGTGTATATTGGCCTCGGTCATCGAAAGTGTTGGCACCTGGCGGATTTTTTTTGGAAACGCCAGTAGAGGGACTGACGTCTGGCGCGGCTGCTTCATATCTGGCGCATTTGTAAACAACCTCCTCGGTTCCTACACGGTTCCTATGGTAACGGATTTTCAGTCGTGGTAAACTCGTTGTGAGAGAGCGTGGTTATACGTGACGTTGGGTGGACGTGAATATTGAAGACTGGCGTTATTTTCTTGTTTGTTATAATCTTGGAAAGTTCAAAGAAAATGGAGAAGAGACGGATAACCATTAGATCCAATCAGAAATGCTGCGTTCCTCAGTGTGTATCCTTCCGAAGAAAGTGTCGAAGTCTCAGCTTTCACAAGTTTCCTCAGGATAAGGTGCTGTCCAAGCAGTGGAAGTTGAAACTGAGAATTGGGAAGTATGGCATTTTCGACGAGATCTCGTCGGCGCGAGTGCCCTTGGAGACAGGATCGAGTGGTGCGAATTTTATCAACCTGGTGCGAATTTGCAAGGTTAGTGACACTTAAAATAAACAAATAATGGCTGAATGGCTATTAAGACACAGGAGGGGCCTTATAAAAAGCCCTTAATTAACTGACTAATGATTGAGATATCATTGCATTGCAGGAGTAGGAATGGGTGCATTTTTTCCCTGGTATGTGGCATATTGGTGCGAATTTTTGGAGGATGGTGGTGCGAGAATTTTAGATGGCTGGTGCGACTTGTCTGGCCTGCTGCCATACTTTGCAGACTGGCTGTGGGGCAATCTCCAGTTCCGCTTATGCCTCCTTCCACTCCCTTGAGCCTGCTTCTAGCAGGAGTAGGCCTTTATCCTTGGGCCGTCATCAAAGGCGGATCCAGGATTGCCGATCGGGGGCACCTTCCCGGGGGGGGCGAGGCGCCATTCTTCTTGACCGAGAAACCCTATCGGATGGGAGCAAAACCCTATCGGTGGGAGCCGACTTTCGCATCCTGGGGTGGAGGGGGGGTGGGAAGCGAAATTTCAGGGGGCGTGGCCATTTCAGGGGGTGCCGAGGGTCAATGGCGGGGTGGCACATACTCCCTTGGCCCCTGGATCTGCCTATGGGGCACATGCCCACTTTGCTGTCCCCTTGGATCCGCCTATGGCTGTATTCCTTTTAGCCCGGGAAACTTACATCTTGAAATAATTCGGTAGATATACGCCTTTATTCGTTTCAAGCTGTCTGAAATTCCAGTTTGAATGTACAATGGAAAATGCGTTTCCAAACATAAGCGTCGCCACCGGCAAAAAGTGGGGGGGGGTTGCAGCAAACTTTAACCTGATCCTGACTACAAACTTTGCTCCTTGGGACCAAAAACTCCTCGAATTTGGGCTCCTCACTGCCTTCTGCAGCGGCTGGTTATAAGCCACTGCCACATACCAGGCATAAAACACGTATAATTCACCGCTTACCATGCTATTCCCGGGCCCACTAACGTTGTTTACCTTTCGAGTCCCTCTTTCGCGGCCATCTTGGATGGCACACTAGCGCCACTGGTGAGCGTGACCGGGGTCAATTGTATAAGTGATAGTGGTATTTAGTGTTTTCATTCAATTATTTTGCATTTTAAACTGCGGTCGGAGTCCAGATGTTTATCAATACCAGGGGTTGCGCTCCGGCTTTTTAGCATAGGCCAAAAATGGCAACCGCAAATCTGGCATTCGGCACGGCGATGACGTCAGCAATCGCCTAGAAATGCTTAGCAACGCATTGCCGCTGTGTATGGAAGAATACGGGGCTCAGCAGATAGTTTGCGTGTTAGGGGCAATAATACTGCTTTTTTGTGAACGTGGGGTAATGAATCCTGGGTCTGCCCCTCGCCAGATGCATGTTGAAACCGTACAAAGACCCCACGATCCGTAGCCGATTTTCATCCAATGAATGGGCGGCGCCACCTCGAGAGCAATCGCTGACGTCACAAACGTAAAAGTCTCTAAAAAAGAGGTTGCCATTTTTTGAGAGCGGAGCGTTCTACCTCTACATTTAAAGGCCTTGATCAATACGTGATTTTGCTGAGATAGAGTGACGTATGATGGGATTTGTAGGTTTTTCTATTAGTCTTGACCCTGATATTTTTATGAGAGAAAAATGATGTTGATGTGGTATTTTTACTTCAACTTCTCTGGAATAGAGACACACAAAGACGGATGCTAGCATCAATATTTACCAGGTAAGTCATACTTGGAGCAGTCACATTGTGTAGGCTCATCTCCAACCATTTTGTGTTCTTAATTTTTCGCATATTGAAATAGTTATCTACATAGTTGAAAGTATGTGTATTGCGCACCTCTAAGGAAACTCACTTGCTAGATGAATTTCTCCTATTCAATGTTGCTACTGTGGATTAAATTACAAAATTTGATCATTTTTTGTTATTGAGAAAGCAATTCCTGGCCTGAAAATAGCATGTTCTAACAGTGAATTCCAATTTGAGTAAAACTATGCAAAGGGCACATTTCCCAAAGTGTGAGGGTAATTGCGCCCGGGGAGGGCGCATTTAGATTTAATTGCGCCCTTCCCTCATGTCATGTTAAGTCAATGGCACACCAGAAATAAGCATTAGTATAGGAGGAAATGGGGCTCGGCTACCTCCCAAGCTTTTTATCTGGAGGGCCTGGAAGGCATTTTAATGTGGTATTCTTGCATTCAGAATGACTTGAAATAATGAAATTACACTCATATGTATAGGCCTTGGATTTGATTTTTCAACATACATTTGGATAGGGCGCACTTGACCAGGGCGCAATTATTTTTAGCATTTAAATCAGAGACGTCTGCCTTTAAAATTTATTATCAGCTGCGGACACTTCCACACATGAGGTGGCTTTTCAAGCACCGTCGTAATGGACATGAAGTGATGCAAACTATGGAAGGAGACGGTAAGGATAAGGATAGATGAGGGTACAGTAAGGTGGAATACTACCTGGAGGGGTCGTTGCTGCCCAAGGCGCATGCGCCCGCTGCCTCCAGGTAGTTTAAGGATGAGGAGGCGAATAAGGATAAGGATTTCCGGCTTCTACACACACATACACACACACACACACACAATTCACAGACAGCCAAACGCATACGCACACACACACACATATGCACTAAAAACAAAACTGAGGAAGATGAAGGTGAAATCGACGATGCTCGACTTCGTATTCGTTTCATTTTCGTATCCACATCCAGTTCAAAATAAGTCACTTCTTTTATTCTTCTATAAATCGTGTCTTCATGTTATAATTTGATCTTGAATCCGTAACTTTATTTTTGAAATAAGATAACTTGGCCAAGGCCATCACCACTAGAAAGCCTTGAAAGTGGATGGAATTTTTAAACACTCTGCTCCAGACACTTCTTGTCCCAAGCGGCGTTCAAAATCACGTGCGTCGAAGCGAAAAATCAAGCGTAAAAATAGGCCGCAAAAATAGCATGGAGGACAAAACCAC
>JAOTON010000886.1:102500-220000 GCA_034440635.1 Lepas anatifera
TCATATCAGGTCACGGGAGCAGAGAGGGATTGTTTTGCCAATAACTTCTCACTGAATTGAGATAAAACTCCCATTTTGCTTGCATTGTATTTATATTGTCACGGGGAGTCGATTGATATGCAGCATGGCCATACCAGGTCACCCTGTGACCCTGACCTAGGTCGAGGTCAGGTCATTTTGACTATTTGACCTAACAAATTCATATTATACATCATTTGATTTGCCGCGGTGAGAGGAATCCAATGATGCATAAAGATTTGCTCTAGCTTCCCCGAGGAAAGATATAGAGAGGGAAACGTACATTGCTCTGTTGTAAGCCTATGGAGCCTTCTTTGACCTATGCTGGCCTCAATATTGACCTGACATAAAAATTATTCCTGTAAAGTCTCGTCGTCTTGTCAGGAGCTTTCGAACGCCGCCCGTAATTTTCCTTTAGCTTTCGTGGGGAACGAGATACGGAGGGGGCGCGTCATGCAAGGGACCCCAGCGGGGCGCGTGTTAATGGAGCGTGTGGTTTGAGTGAGTGCCTTAGATACGCGAACTTTGCGCTTTTTGGGAGTACCAGTGTCGGGAAAAAACCGATATCTCATATAGACTAGAGCAGGGAACTTGAGTAATGTGCAGCCTTTCGTGATCTACTATTCCTTGCGCGGTGATATATTATGTTTCTAAGTGTGTTATATTTCTTTGCACTGGTGTGTCCGCCTCGCTCGTGATTAAAATTATCGCCCGGACGAATCGGGCAATGCATGGAAAGTTTCATATGAGAAAAAATCCGTATGGAACTTTTCCGAAAAATAATATTTTTGACCTATGGTGGAGTTTGACCCAGCTTGATAAATTTTTTTCCAACTGTATTTTGTTTCAAGAACTTCTGTTTTATTTCTTAACTTCAGTGTGAAACCTTGCTGGGTACACGCCAAACATCTGAAATGATGTGTATGGTGATGTGAACTTTGAATGGGGTTAATGAGGTCATGAAGTAGGTCATGCCGCTGTGGTTCCGGTAGAATATGCAACATGACCATACCAGGTCACCCTTTGACCCTGACGTAGGTCAATGTCGTGATATTTTTTTACAATTTGAAATAAGGTACCATATTTTACATCATTTGATTCGCCACGATTAGAGGAATCGCTGGTTTAGAGCTATTAAATGTTGAACAAGATTTTCGATACATTTGACCAGGTATCGTCAGACTTTTGCGTTTTGCAGCTCAATGTACCTCGTTGTATTGAGTTATAAGACATAACAAACATTTTGTATGTTTCCTTGTCACCCTGCAGTGGTTTCATCCACTCTGGTACCCTAACATTGGATGAATTTCTTAACTGCCAGTGCTTCTTGTGAAGAATATCCCGCGATATTCGATTTTACGGTGCAAAAAAATAATTAAATGTGTTTCTATAAACAGGAAAATGTTACTGCGCGAGCCTTCTCGACAACACCTTTGCTTTACAAATTGAGTGATGCAATTACATTTCCGCAGAGACTGCAGTCACGGACATGGTGCGCCTCCTCCGCGCTGATCTGAATGACGTCATCCAAGGGAAAGCCGAACGTGAACACCAAAATGGACCCAGCACCTGGAACGGCCAGATGTACGTCGATGGCAGGCTGTGATTGCTGTCCTGACAACGGATCCTGAGAAGGCGTTCATATGGGGCGCAGTTCTTCTGGTTTTCAATCAGTGGTGCGCGGGAAGTCTCAAACGCATCAGCGATTTCTTAGTGCCGGTTGTATTCAAGGACAGGGGTGACGCCGAGGGCTTTGTCCTGAAGAACAGGAAGGCGATCCATGCCATCCTGCGTGAGGGAATGGAAACTGCCAGTTCTGTGGAAGAACAGTGTTTAAAAGGTTTAGGGGTAGGGTTAGGGTGGAGGTTTTATGCTTTGATGCTTTCCATAAAACTGTATTGCTGACCTCATAAGGCTAAACTGGTGTGGGTGACTTCATCCAGGAGTGGAAATTTAAACCAACAGTACTGTATCTGCATTTGGAACGGCCGGATGTACGTGGAGAGGCAGGCCGTGTTCGAGGGGTTCATACCACGGATCCCGAGCAGAAGCTTTTATGAAGCTGTGATATGGTTCAAATTGAGTGAATACTTTGACGAATAACTTGTTTTGTGCTACTTTTTATGTCCCTGCGTGACCGTCCCTTGCCAAACGAGTGTGCCGTACGCGGCCGTTACCGGTATCTGAGCTGATCTCAGACCAACCACCCTCCGGCGGCGGCCGCGCATTCCCGCCGAGAGACGCCAATGACCCGCTGGAAGATGTGTATTTGGACGTTGTCTCGCTGCAATGGGTACGGCGTGTATTTCCGGCAAGTTGACATTGTGATAGGCTGTTGTAACGTGATCATAATGTGATTTTCGGTCGGCATTGGCCAGCCCCACTCGAAGTGCGCACTTACCCAGTAAGAACAATTCTGTTCAGGGGACTTACGATTCCGTCAAGGTCTGCCCAGCGATTGCTTAGTGTGTAGTTCAGTTGCCCGGCCAGGATAACTATAGTTAACACGCGCACTGCAGGGCGGCGAAATCGCCCCCTCCTGGTTTTCCCCCAGATAACGCAAAAACGAAGAGATGCAGAACAACAAAACTTACAGTGCCTTATCCCTGATTAATTTTACACATCTGACAAAATTTTTGAGTTAAGGTCATGTCAGGTCAAGGAGCTATTTAAGGTCAAGTGACCCGACCTCGAAACCTAAATTCACGAGTTTGAAGCAGCGCCAAGGGAACATCAGCGAACCGATCAGTTTGAAACTTCTACAATATGATGAGGTTATCAGGGTCTACAAATCTGCTATCTCAGAATTTTGATATTGTTGACCTAAGGTGGGGTCAATTTTTGGTCACTACATTATAAGTCTATAGGGAAAAATACAATTGGCTCGTTTGCAGTAAATACTGGATAGATAAAACCGAAAATACTCAAACCATCTATTCTTACCACGATCATGACCATAAAATTGAGTTTTTGAGCATCTGACCTCTCAAAGGTCATGTCAGGTCACGAGAACATAGATTGATTGTTTTGCCAATAATTTCTCACTTAATTGAGATAAAGCTCCCATTTTGCTTTCATTGCTCTTATATTGTCACGGGGAGTCGATTGATATGCAACATGACCATACCACGTCACTCTGTGACCTTGACCTAGCTCGAGTCCAGGTCATTTTTACTACTTGACCTAGGAAGGTCATATACATCATTCGATTTGCCGCCATGAGAGGAATCCAGCGATGCATAAAGATTTGCTCTATCTCCCCTGAGGGCAGATCTAGAGAGAGAAACGTACACTACTCTGTTGTAAGCTTATGGAACCTTCTTTGACCTTTGCTCACCTCAATTTTGACCTGACATAAAAATTCTTCGTATACAATCTCTTCGTCTTGTCAAGAGCTTTCGAACGCCGCCCGTAATTTTCCTTAAGCTTTTGTGGGAAATGAGATAAGGAGGGGGGCGATAAACACCCCCAGCGATCTAGAGAGAAACGTACACTGCTCTTTGTAAGCTTATGGAACCTTCTTTGACCTATGCTGACCTCAATATTGACCTGACATAAAAATTATTTGTATACATTCTCTTCGTCTTGTCAAGAGCTTTCGAACGCCGCCCATAAGTTTCCTTTAGCTTTCGTGGGAAATTAGATACGGAGGGGGGGCGAAAAACGCCCCCCAGCAGGGTGCGTCATGCCAGGGACCCCAGCGGTGCGCTTGTTAAGTTTGCTTGGATTATTGTATGTTTCGTAAATTAGTCGAAATTGTTTGCCTGACGGTAATAAAACGCTACAAACGTGTGTGTTCTTTTGCTGCTAGTCCTCCAAGCGATTTATTTAAATAAAAATTCTTTGTATACATTCTCTTCGTCTTGTCAAGAGCTTTCGAACGCCGCCCGTAAGTTTCCTTTAGCTTTCGTGGGAAATTAGATACGGAGGGGGGCGAAAAACGCCCCCCAGCAGGGTGCGTCATGCCAGGGACCCCAGCGGTGCGCGTGTTAAGTTTGCTTGGATTATTGTATGTTTCGTAAATTAGTCGAAATTGTTTGCCTCACGGTAATAAAACGCTACAAACGTGTGTGTTCTTTTGCTGCTAGTCCTCGAAGCGATTTATTTACATTATCCTTTTTAGGGCATTTTGTATGACCCTCCTATAAAGGGTCACCTGACCCTGTTTTGGAGGGTCACATCGTACGTAAATGAAGGGTCAACTGACCCCGAATCGGCGGGTTCCATGGTTATTTGGCGAGTCAAGTGACCCGTCTTTAAAGAGTCATGTGACCCCCTTAGTCCTGGTGACTCTCCTCTGCGGTGTCGATGAACACCGAAAAAGATAGGACATTTTTACAGGGTCACATTACGCCGCTCCGGGGAGTAAACTCTTCTTTCCGGAGTCAAAATTTTTCTCAGTGCAGACGCGTCAGACGGGGACGGCCGCGGACGGACCCACGTCAGCCGAGTCAGGTCACCACCTGACCTCACCCTGACCTCAGGCGCTGGCTGTCGGATCTCTACAGACTCAGTCCCCTGACCTGGACCCGGAGTCTGCTGGAACACTGACCATAATCGACCACAGGCTCGGTCCCGACCGCGTCGCCGAGCCTGCCTATTGCCCGACTGCTGGTCTTCACGCGTGCCTGGTTATTACTCGGCAGGGGTAGAGCGCCCATGGGAAAACAACGGGAGGCGGGGCCGGGCCGGCGGGATCGGTACCGGATGTTGTCGGCACCTGCGGGGCGCCATTGTGATTACAGAGCAGCGCGCGGGGGGGGCAGAGTGGTGCGGGTGTTACAGATCTCACCGGCGTTGGTCCAGACTAGGGGCGACCGCCGCAAACCACAAAGGATCGGAATATGGTGCTCAGGATATATGATACCCATGGGCGCCGAAAGCGGAGGGGACGGGGGGACGCGTCCCCCTGTTGGCCAACCAGGTGGGACGTCCCCCAAAAATTTTTGGGTCAATGGTCATTAATACTGTCAGGTACCGAATACGCTCAAAATTCGCCTACCCCGGTCAGCACCAGCCCGGGTCCGTCCCCCCTGCGAAAATTCCCTGGCGGCGCCCCTGATGATACCTTTTAACACTTACGAGAGTCGTGGAAGCTCGTGAAATATGATCCATATTGTGAACGATGACTTTTTCTTCGATAATATTTTCCGAGATTGCCATGGACACCAAGAGAAGCTCCACCATTTGACAGCTTGAAGAGCATTAAGCATCGATGCGTCATCTAGAAAATGTCTCTTGACGTATTCAATAATACATGAAACCATAAATCTGGCTTCTGACCACAAAGTCGAGCTGAGACAGCAACTGCGAATACAAACATCAATGAAAAGTTGAGCATCGACATGACCTTGTCCAGCCTGGCATCGGAGCAATATGTGGCGCGTTTCACGTACATACATCAGCAGTACCGTTACCGTCCCGGGTTCACGGAATAACCACTCAACTCGCTTGATCCGATTTACTTCATATACGACGGATCTTTAGAATGTTCAGCATCGGACATCGATACCAACGAAATGCACGCGGCCTAGGACTGCGTGATTGCTACAGGGATTAGAACATACTGAAGCTACATTCGGCGAATATTTAAGTGGCTGAAGCATCAAATCGGAATGGAATCTGCCATTGATATGCTGACGGTTGGTTTGAGCGGCTGCGGCGGCGTGCCGGGCGGCCGCTAATACCGCGGGAGCGGGCGGCGGCGGCGGCAGAACAAAGGCTGCCGCCGAAGCGCCGTCCGGCAGCGCGACTCAGCGGCCGCCGACTGCGGCGCCGGTAATTGTCTGCCATCCCCACATTCCGGCTACCATCGCTACTTGGGGCTCAGCCGGGCTCGTTTGTATACCAACATGGAAAAATGGGCAACACCAGCATTTTATGGCTGGTTAAGTTATCATTTGTATCAGGCATGCGGTGAAATTAGCGGGCGTGATGTCACCCTATGCTTCTGACAGCAAGCGATGATATTCACCAGCTTTCTAGGGGAAATCCGAGGAGGAGGAGCCTGGCGGGGCAAAATCCCAATCGGGGCATTTTGTCGGTGTACTTTCGTATAAAATGCGTGAAAGTTTGCAAAATGCGGGGTTTCGTTTCACATTATTGCCCCCACAAACTCTGCCTTCTTTCGGATCTAAGAGAATGAACTGCACTTTCATTTCAGGCATTTAGTCTTAAGGGATTTAGTCTTGCTTACATTTCTGGAACCAAAATATGACGACCCATGGTCAGCGCCCATTCTGTTCCGAGTGATAAAACACATGCGAAAACATTTGGTCACAATGAAAAACAAGCACGGGAGCACACCTCTCTCACCGCATCTAGAGTTCGGCTTCCTGACTACGTTCCACCATTGGCTCCGCGCCCACTAGTTGGGCGCACTGATAGATCCTGGGGAGGTGTAAACAGACATTTACCCCTCCCTCTACCTTCAGATTTCGTCATAACACTATATTTTTCACTATTTTCGGCCTGGTGGCCCCCCACCAAACAGCCGGAGTAGATCAGCCCCTGGTTCGACAGGCGGTACGCGGCCGCGGCCGAGTAGCCCGTCCGCTGTGGCCGGCGCTGGCTGGCGGCAGAGAGGACGGCCACTTACCGAAGATGAGGGTGCCCAGAATGCCGCAGTAGATGGGGATGTCGGAGCTGGCGCCGTGAGTGGGCTGGGGCTGCGGCAGCTCCCCGCTTCCGGCGACAGCGCCGGGCCATGTCCGCCCTCGCTCAGCCGGTGAAACGACTCGTCTGCCGGCACAGAGACACAGCGGTCACGGGGATGGTACAGAAGTCACAGGGGCGGTACAGAGGTCATGGGGCTGGTACAGAGGTCATGGGGCTGGTACAGAGGTCATGGGGCTGGTACAGAGGTCATGGGGCTGGTACAGGGGTCACTGGATAGTACAGGAGTCACGGGATGACACAAATCACGAGGGTCGTACTGAGGTCACGAAGAGGTACTGGTGAGACACAAGTTATTCGAGGGCGTGTACTATGTAACTGCTGTCATGGAGCTTGAGGGGATTAGAAATGTCGATTTTAGTATTTGGTAAACTTTCGACGAAATCTTAAGACGTTAGCCCACGTAGTAACTTCACTGCCCAGAAAATTGTCAACGGCAAAGAAAATATCGGGATTAATATTCAACAGCTGTTCAGTTGTCGAGTTCGCAGTCCAATACGCCACTTTAATTTCATGATTGCATCCCTTTGCCCTGTATAGGTCCCGCTGTACGTGGTTTAAATCGCGCTTGGTTCGGATTGAATGGCAGCGCCGGGCCAGTCAATACGCCGAGGGCATTGCCGCGGGCTCCCGGATCGGACGTTCCGCACGCGCCAGTCCGTCAGACCCACGGAGCGCACGGAGCGGACTGAGCCGTGGGGAGCTGGCGGAGGCACCCGCCCCACACATCCGTCACTTCTCACGGCACGGAAACGCAAACCCCTCCCGGGCGTCGGAGAGATTGGCGGATGCCTCCGAACGAACCAGGCAGCACTGTACGGACAGCTGAGGGAAAGGTCAGGCTGAGATGATATCTCGGAGCGGGAACAATCCAGCAAACGAGTCCCATCCATCCCTCCATGTCGTGATAGACAAACACGGTTGAATCATCGCATAACGGGACACCGCTGAAATTGGGAGTTTACGGAGCTTTGGGCCTGGAGTTTAATTGGGAGCTGTGACGGAGCTCGGGCACCACTCTCACCGGATCCTGTTGTGGGACGACCTCGGCCTGGCCTGACCTGCCCGGAGGCAGCGCCCCAAGAGCGGCCTCTTACCCGCCGAGGGCAGGGCAGGGCCGCGGCGAGCCGACTGCCACCGACCCTCCATTCAGTGGCCGGGCCGTTTTTGTGGCTGGGCCGCTGCAAGGGTCGCCGCTTCAGTGCGCCGCTAATGGAGGGGTGAGGGAACGCGTCGGCACGCACCAGCCATTACACGCTGACACAGGTCAATCACCCAGTCCGGGTCACCGCCGCACAATGGGTCACGCCATTAGTGGAGACGTGCTCCAAGTCCAGCCGGCGGAGAAGGGAGACGAGTTCCTTCACGGATCGATGGGTGCGAAAAGCTTTCAGATGCGCTGTTGCCAAATGGAGTCGAGGCAATTGAGCGAGCTATGCGGCGACTGCCGAATCAACTGGGCATGGCTACTGCTGAAGTACCTACCACGAGACAAAATTGTTAATAATATCCCGTTCCGAAAATTGATAACCTAATTTTTCTCCTCAAAAACATTTGCGGATCAGCCGGATTCATAGCATTATCAGAAGCTGCTAGACCAGCGGCCTCCACACTTGAATGGTGTCAGTGCACCGAGGCATTTCCGCTGTCTGGCAATTGCTGTGTGTGCGCGAGCCGGTCCGCCTAAAGGTGTACCCCCAGGCTGAGACGCGTCCTCAGTGGCAAATGTGACCGCGCCGCACCGCGGTTACTGGGAAGGAGAACGAGTTGGGAGATGTTTCTGCGCTGTGATGGCCGTTACAGATGTTGAAGAAGATGCCGCTCTTGGTCGTCCTGGTGACGCCCTTGATCACAATATGCACGGCGATCATCAGACCCGGAGGCACAATCATCTGCCTGGCTAATTGCAGCCATTAGCGTGGGTTCGAATCCGGGGGCGGTCATTCATTTACGTTTGGAATTCCGCTGCGGGTGGTGATGGATGGGCCCAGGGCTGGTCGAAATCACGCCGTTCGGAGAAAGGCCAAAGTTTCTGTGACTGACATTCGAACACGAACAACGCCTCGGACCCAGCGGAGGAACCCTGTGTCCATTCTTCCATACGCAAACTCGGTCAGATGTTAGTAAAGCGCTCTTGTCACGGTTGATAACGCTGTAGCTCCATGAAAACACTTGGTAAGCTTTCCTGCTTAGGTGCAAAAAGAACCATTCGAGAAATATTTTCTCCACAAAAGTGGGGAGCGGCAGCCCTCTCCCCTACAAAGCCTCGGGGTGGCGACTTCCTAGCAACCGACAGAAGTTCTGTAGCACCGTTCATTTCCAAAGCCTAAACGTAGACAAAGAGATCAAAGAATCGACCAGGCTGAGGGCCAGGATCAGAGATTGCTCGGCACGTCACTCCAATCTCACACACGGAATTTAGAGCCGTCAATTGACAGCTGCGGGCCAGCGTTCTTAAACAGACCAGACCCTTCAGACGTGTGTCTGGCCAGCGCCTCCACAGATACCGTGCGACACACTGCCGGTCGGGAAGTGGCCTCTGCCACAGTTCGATACGTCAGTCCAGTCCGTGCCATTACCCCGACCCGTCGCCACATCTGGCATTGTGCAGGAGCGCAATGGCGCGCCCCGCCGGTGGCTTTGATGGCCACGCAAAGGAACGCCGTCGGCGGCGCCATACGATATCGATAAGGCTCACCGTGTGGTGCAGAATGCAGACACCGCCCAGCTGACGAGCGGGTGTTCGCACCGTCGGCAGTCGGGTGGAGAAGAGTCGAAAACGACGCGGTGCTGCTCCCGCACTTACAGCGGAAAACCGCGACTGGTGCAGGCGGGAGACCAGTTCAATTGGAAGCATGATTGGAGGATGATGATTACCAAACGATGATTCGTTTTTCGGTTCAGCTGACTTGCGTGCAGACTTCCAAGCAGTTCAGCTCTGTACTGCCTCGTAAAGAGAGTTTATATGACAAAACAGGTATCTACACTCACGACTCCCGCATAGCTACCCAAGCCACATTTGGAAGGTATCGGCGAAATGTTGCGTGCACCTATCGCGTGCAAATGTCTCAACATATGCTGACAAATTGTTCGACAAGTCAAAAAGTAGGATCGGTCGGGCCGACCGCGACGCTCCAGTTCAAAGGAAGGCGAAACAACGCATAGCTCACCTACCAGCAACCAGCAGCGATTACAAACTGCATGCTAAGGGCATTAGGCGAAGAGCCGTCCGACGACGCCACCCCCGTAGTCGGTGTTTCGACTCGTGGCGGACCGTCACACTGGCAGGTTTCGACTTGTTGGCGGACCGTCACACCCGCAGGTGTCGACTCGTGGCGTTCCATCGTGTTCTGCAGTGTAGCACAGCGTCGTCTTCTTTCCAGAATCAATGAAAATGCGAATTCGGGCGTAACTGTATTTTCAGCTCAGGCCACAAGAAAGGCTGGATATATCTTCTCGGTCCAGGGGGTCCTGGATGGGTTAATGCTGGCACGGCAGCACAAGCCCTATACAATGTCTATGGGAGAGCACAACTTCAGGGGGGTCCTGATGTTTTCCTTATGTTTATTAATTGTATTGCACAGTCTTGGTTTAGAGCCCATGAAGATTCAAATGACATAAAAACAACTTTGTCTGCATTGTGCATGAAGGTGAAATTTTCATTTCCAGAGTTTTTAGAAGACTCCTCAAATTATCTTAAACAATAACTCGAAAACTGTAAGTCGTAAAAAGTTTTACCGGGACAACATAATCGTACGCCTCAGACAGCCCACAGACGAGAGAACGTTGAAATTTGAGATGTAGGAAGGATATTATGGATTGGTCGATCGGTCGAGAAATTTCCCCAGCTGACGACGGCGCCCCCGGGCGGCTCCGTCGCCGTCGACGCCGCCCACTGCGTGTTTATTGCCGGAGTCGACACTGTTTGCTTTGGTTAGGTGACCCCCGCACATAGGCCCTAAACGCCTCCGTCCGTGGCCAATATTACGAAAATGCAACTTTTTCTAAATCATTTCCTGAGCACACATACTGATAGAGAATTCTTCACTGCACTTAAAACAGGCATGGAAAACACAAACCGTGCTCTGTAAGTCTTTGTAGAGTTGCTTGAAGTAAGCACTCGGGTGCGCCACCCGCGGACCAGAGATCTGCAGCGAAAACTACGTACATTTCATTATGCTTAAAATCGACCATGAAAGCAAGAACAGGTCAAAGTATGGCAATACCACTGTTTTGTGAGCCCTTTGCAATGGGTTTTGGTATAAAATAATGCAAAAATAGTTTTGATAACTATTTTATAGACCATTCTCTCAGTATACTACATATCTCAAAAACTGTTCGATTTACAAATACAAAGAGAGGGATTTAAAACTTGGCCAGCACCGGCCCAGCATAAGACTACCATCAAACGATTCCCCAGGATGTGCTCTACAAGGGCAAGTCAAAATATCTTGCGTCCACTTGCAGCCCCGCGTTCCAGATGACATATAATAACTGAGGTTGTGGCTCCAACCAGGCCGCTGCGGTGCTAACGCAACGCCGTGGGTTACCGAATAGAGGCATGGACCAGCCAAGAATGAGCAATATGAGTGAACTATCAGAGAACGATGCTATAAGAAATGCCGAGAAGTGCTAAAATTAGTTTATACAATTTCAAAGCACCATAACCGCCTAAATTTGTGTATTGACTGCTGTGTTGACTGTTATCCAAATACCCGGAGGGACTGCCGACAACGAACCTTTTATTGCATGAGAAATGTTCCTGCTAGGTATGTCAATATCAGGATTGGGATCCCGCTATTTTCAAAAAGCCCCAATAATGGGATTAAGCCTCTCGTGATCCCGCGATTCAGACATTTATTATAACACCTTCAAGCAATGCCGGGACAGCAAAAAACGATACCTAAGAATCCTGTTTTGCTGCATATCACACGTTAAACCACATATGGTGAATACCAGTCATACCTTTTCATCCAAATGAACGGTCGCCGTAACCATCGGAGTCCCGAGGTGTCCTAGGGATTCAATCGGGAATCGAATTTCCTCGCCGTTCCCACTGTCACGAGCTGACGCAAGATGACACTCGGGCTGCTCAGGTGACCTACGTCCCATATTTGGCGATACCGCGATATCATATGTAGCGGAGGATGGGCGAGGGGGGCGGAGAAAAACGTACTGACCTTCACGGACTGATATTTTGATATGTCTTGTTGAGGAAACACAAGGTAGGTATATATTCTACCCCTTTCTTCTACTCTGCGTGTTAGCACGCGCACTGGAGGGGCCTCGGATACTCTCCCAACTACTTTTTTCCGGGATGACCGGAGAACCGCTCGTAGCCAAAACACGGGAATCGGTCGCATTTGAGAAAATTTAACAGCGCGTTGAATAGTGAAATAGTTTTGAAAATTTGTCGAAAATTGTTTGATTTATACGCTTCTAAAGTCAGACCTACATTTTGAAATCGCCGCCACCGCGCAGTCGAACCGGTTTGCTTGCATTGGAGACTAAGTGGTGACGTCACAGTGTCATATAGACGGGATGATATGTCAAGGTCACCTCACGTGAAGGTCGAGGTCAAAGTTCAAAGTCATACCAGCAATTTCAAGGTCATTGACCCCGGTGCTTTACGTGTCCTAGTCTGACGTATATTATGCTATGACGTCATAGTAAAGGTAACCCAGTTGTAAGTTCAAGGTCAAAGGTCAAGGTTAAAGATCATGGGTAAAGGTCAATCCTCCTTTCCAGCACAAGGTTTGCTATAGTGCTACTTTAAGTGTGCATAATAGGGAATATACCATGTTTTGACGTCATAGGTCGATGACCTTGAATGACCTAGACCTCAAAAATGAAGGAAAGATTCTTTGCGACACAACCTCTATGACCGTGGTCCGGCTTTAGCTTACTCCCGGCTTTTTCCACGCATTATCAGGGCATTTCCCAACAGGTCCCAAATATGGCCAAAATTTGACATTTATGACCTCGTTTGGCCTTGACAATATAGACCTAGGTGAATGAAAATTAGTTATGATGTGGATCACCATAGCCCCCACCCATCCCCAATCGGAATTTCTTAGGCCTCTAAGTTTCCGATATCTCAGGGGGCTTACCAGCCCCCCATCCTGTGCGCGTTAATGTCGGACCCCTCTCCAGTGTGGTTGTTAATAATCACTCGAATACCAGTTATAATAGAACATTCCCATGCAGAAAAGGAGTTACAATTATACCAAAAAGCTGGCTTAGAAAGAAAAACCAAGCTCAAATACACATTTATGATGCCTCCCGTTTTGTTGTTCGTGGTGACGCTTATGAATTTATGGCACACCATGATTGCTGTATCGTTGTTCATGGATTACATGTTTATTGTTTGCAGTGTTTCAAACTACAATTCGGTCACAATTCATGGCGCAACGACAACATCTGCAAAATATTTTACGGACACCTTGGGCTGGATTAAGTTGCCCCAAATTCCCCTCTTTTCACTGTCCTGATTACGCCCATGTAAAATAAAGCCTATATGTCGAATGCAAGTTTTATGCGCTGTTCAATTATCTGTCAAATGAGCTCCTTTGTCCAAAAATCGGGGGAATTTGCGGTATTGCGAAGAAGTTTTCCACGAAATGTAATATTGGCCACGGACGGAGGCATTTAGGGCCTATGTGCCCCGGTGCGGGGCGAGCCGCTCGGAGCGTGCGCCGCGGCTAACGAGCCGCCCCAGGCGCTGCGTCGACGCCGACGGCCGATCGTCGCCGGCACGAAACCCGCCGTGCAGGAGCAGAAGGCAGAGCAGTAGGCAGAGCAGAAGGCAGAGCAGAGGGACAGCGGGTCATTTGCGCGTCTCTCCGGGATGCCCTGAAGCGCTGGCTTTTGTTCACCCAGCGCCCTTACTTATCTGTCGTTTAACTACTATATTATATTTCTAGACGGATTAACCGCTAAAATTTGCGTGTTACAAATAGCAACATGAACACACGACTGTATGTGGGCGACCATTAGCACCCACCCCAACAAATGAGAATTTATGCTGAGTTTTTCATCAGCAATGCGCTCCTCCTGTGCAATGTTCTCATTCTAATGATATGTTAAAAGTTTTGGTGTGGCAACGTGAGTGGGGTCAGATGCAGCCAGCGACCCGTTGTAAGCCGTCAGACCGCCGTGCCAGAGCTCCCTCAACCACACCGTCTCTGCCGGGTGCTAAAATTACTGGCTGTCCCGCAAAATGTTTAGAACGTGTGTGGTAGACCAGCCGAGTCCTTCCCCAAGTGTTGGTCACGTCCACCCAGGCTTCAAACGGTACCGCGGCCAAACCGAGAAAAATCAGCACCGCAGTGCTACCGCGGCACGCTTCGTGGTTCAACGGCGCGGCGTCTCCCACTCACGCGTCGCTGTTCGGTATCACGACCCGCCACGGACCCGCTGAAGGCCGTCACGAAGGACAGCCGGCAGCGGCACGCGGCGCGTGACGGGAAGTCACACCTCTGCCCGTGACGGATCGCCCCAAAAAGGCTCAGAAGGGGAATATGCGCCGTTGCTGCAGCCTTAGCACGGCCCTGACAAGTACTTAAGGGGCTTGCTGAATGGATCCACTTCGATCTGATCCACCGAAGGTTTTTCGGCTCCTGAATCTGAGTTGTTGGCGACTCAATTTTCTTTAAGTCGGCTCAACTCTGACTCACGGCTTGGTGGCTGGCTCTGATTCTGACTCAGCTCAACGCGTCGAGCCCGTGAGTCGACTCTGACTCAAACAAAATCCAGAAATGAGTTAGCTCCACTCGGAGTCAAGAAAAATTGGGTCGACTTCTGACTCTGAGTCGCGACTTAACAAGTCTGCTCATGCTGTACGTGGTTGATTTAAGAAGGCTCAAGACACAACATATCATTTGACAAAAATCTAAGCGATAGTGCGATAGTAGATGTTACAAAGCATCATTTGCAGAGCACAGTTGCAATCAAGCCGAGCAAGGAATATGTGGGACCAGGATTTATCATATCTGTCCCAGAGCTCTGTATAAATGAGGTTCGTGTTCAGATGACTCACAAACAGATAGAAAAGAACTACCTAAAAACTAGGTACCAATCCAATAACTTGTTCATTTAGACCGCAAAATGATTGTTTTGCTAACCGCAGTTAAGGCCGACAAAGGCAGAGTTTTCCGCATTATTGTAGGCATTCGTTGAACTTGAGGTCTAATTGGAAGTCGCTGTCAATCAGTGATGTCAGACACCGACATGCTCCAGACGTCGGCGGCCCGGGTGTATTCACGCATGTGTCCAGCGAGCGCTCAGTAAGTACAGTGAGTAAAGTTGTCACGCAAAGCATTCTAGCAATGACGACATACGTCGGACCAAACTTTGAGCTCGATGTTTGGTTGATTATCATCCAGACATGCTTCTCTAAAATGACCTGGGGTCCACCCAACATGTTCCACAAAAGACATGGGTAACAGAATAACTAGAATATGTGACAATGGTTAAAACTGAGACCACTTTAGATGAAATCCCCTGCCACGGGAGCTGCCTCGCAGAACTCGAAGACTCCTAAAGCCGCGGGACGTTGAGATGTAGAAACTTGGGCAGCTAGCATGTTTTAAATTCAGAATTCAGAATTGCTCTGCGGAGTGCCGGGCAGGACGTGCCTATCCGTCACCACAGGCGTAACATGAGGGAGCCATACAACACGCAGAAGGAAAGAGAGCATTTGAACTTTAGATTCGACATAAGGAGCACCAATAGAGCAGGTACTCGTGAGTCTGGAGCAGCTAGCGCAAGTATTCAGGTCGCTGACGCGCCTGCGGCCGGTGTTGGACTCCTCCAGTCATCGCCGGAGCGCGGCGGCGGCGGCGTCGCCACAAACCGCCACTCTGGGGCCGTAACCCGGGCACCGTCGCGGTGACGCCGGCCGCCACTTTCCCGGCGTCGACCTGCGGTGATCCGCCGACGGAGAGCCACGCTAATAACCAGGGCGCCGCGTCGGCCACGGGCGCACTCAGCGCCGCCCGCCGGGGAGCGGTCTGAGGCAGCAGCGCCGCCGCTGCTGCCCCGGCGCCGGTGCCGCCGGTGCGGGGTGAGGTGGTGATTAGGCCGGCCGGCGGAGGCGGGCCGCGCGCCGGCCGCCGCCGCCCGATTGCCGGGCTCGGGCGTGAAGATTACAGAGCGCGGCGGCGGGTAATGGCAGACGGCGCGGGGAGCCGCCGCCGCCGCCGCCGCCGCCGACACCGCCCAGACGCAGCGGCGGCTCGAGACACTACGAGGGCACGGGCCTGCCGGAGACGACGCTGCAAAGAGGAGTCTCGTATACGCCGATCGCGGCAGCAGACCCACCCGAGGACGGGATATATTTTCATTTTGGACTGAGCGACCTTTTTGCTAGTGACCCTCGGCTACGCCTCCGGCAGATATTGCTAAAATACTAGCCAAGGGTGGCCCTCCTACAAATGACCCTACCTTTACATACCGGCCCCTAGCGTGGCCTTTAAGTGTTATTGAGTTTTTAGCCCGTGACGTTTCTTTTCTTTTTGCTAGGACGCATCCATTTCTGCTGAAGTCACTGGAACTGCCTGCTGGCAGTACCTACTTATATTTCCCTGTGTGTAACCCATTGTCTTTCCCCCAAATCACTGAACTTACCACAGCTTGTGAGATGGGAAGAATGACATACCAGCACCACTCAACACCAAATAAGGCATCCCGGGAATCTCGCACCATTAGAAACGGACATTTAGCATGGGTTAAAATAACAATAGTACTTTGACCTCCTAATCATGAGTTTAGCAATAAAAATGTTGTTTCGAGGAATGAGTATTGTGCAGGCTGTGAAAAGATATGTATTCACTTTTCCCCACTGAGCTGCACAAAACTTTGCGATGGCAAATCTCCAGCCGGCAAACAAGCTTTCCAAGCATCGCTTCACGAAACTAGTCGTTCTGTCCCGACTCGATAGGTATTTGTTATCAAGAGATCACCAAACCCCAGGTGCCCCAGAACGTTCAGCAGGCTATGCAACGTTTAAACAGCAGCCAATCGCAATCATTTGTCCCTAGGATGAATTTTATTCGCCCGTTCAAAGAATTCCGCAACAGGTTATGAGCCTGAAGAACCACGTCCTGTCAAGAGCAGCCCGTCAAGAACAGAACACGATCCTTTAGGCATACACATTCCGGTGTCCGACGTATTCTTTCCATAAATCTTCCAAGCGAGCAGGCCATGAACAGAAGACATAGCTGGTATGAGAGGAGACGGTCGGAACTGCGCGCCTCACGCCCCGCAGCACAGCCGGCGCGCCGCTGTCCGGACAGCCGGACAGCAGAGACCCCAGCTTCAGGGACGGGTGTACCTCTCCAGCTGAGTGGCAGCCATGGGTCTCGCACGGTACACTGCGGTACAGCTTCCACCCATACGGCACGGTACATTGCGGTACAGCTGCCGCCCGCACGGCACGGTACACTGCGGTACAGCTTCCGCCCATACGGCACGGTACACTGCGGCAGAGCAGAGCTGCGTGGTGAGCTGCAGCCATTGCAGTCCGAATCACCGGCTGCGTTGATGTGGCAACCCGAGATAATGGTTCTGGTCGGTTACAACAGAACCGGTGAGTGTTTTCTCTCCGTTTTCTCCACACCATTAAAGGATTCCGCACTAGAAAGGAAACACCGTGAAACTTTTTCCAGCTCGGTGCGGCATTAAGTATGATGTGGGACCGGGAGAAGAAAGACACCAGGGCAGACGCGTTACGGCGCCGCGCTGAGTGTGTCCGGGCTCGCTGACAAAGCAGTGGAGGCAGGACGGTGCGTTCCAGGCGTGCCAGCGCCGCCGCCGGCCCCTCCTCTGCCCCGAGCGACGCCAGCGAGGGACGCCGGCCCCTCCTCTGCCCCGAGCGACGCCAGCGAGGGACGCCGGCACCCGGACACGGGCGCCGCCGCCCACAGTCACAGTACCGGCCGGCTGACTGGGCTGAAAGGCTGCTCGTGGCGCCCAACGCGGCCATTTTCAGGGAGATCATCTCAAAATTAGGTCACGTCTCTACAAGCATGAAACAAAGGCTAAAAGTTAAGAACCGGAGAGTTGTCCCAAAATCATCGGACCCATAAACCACTTTGAAGGGCTTACACCTGTTATTAGCATCGCATGGTGGACAAAGAGCTCCATTGTCAAATGGTGTCAGCCTGTTCGCCAGCAGTGGCTGGCAGAAGCAGTGTAACTCTCACCGCCTAACATCGCAAACAGGTGTGACACTGCCTGGCCAACGCTGCACCTGGCGCCGAAACAAACGGCACTGTCGATACATTAGCCCTATCCAAGGATGTCGCTGCCTCTTTTGTACAGGACTGGCGCCCGTCTGCCACAAGTGGCAGGGCGGCGTCTTTGTCTCGAGAGCGAACCAAAAGATGACATATTTCGTAAGCAATGTCCAATTAGCGGTAACCGGGAGTGCGGCGGAGGCCCATTAGTTCATTCCATCACCAGCAGACATGCTTGAGATCGGACTGAGGGAAAAAGTTATCCATCTGCAATAAAAAGCTGCTCATGAATCTACCACTCGGTGCAGCGACAATAAACATAGATGTGATTGAAAAGAAACATGATCATTGTATGCCGTTTTCAAACCGCAGAAGGGCAATTAAATCGATAGTTAAGTAGCTGGTATTACAATGGTGAAATTTCAAAGCAATGTGTCTGCATGACCGAAGCTGGTACAAGGGAATTAACGCCCAGAATCAATTGGTGCGATTCTCTGTTCGTGACTGCGCGAAAATTATTGGCGCCGTGAAGCGTTGGCAAAATCAGTAACGGAAGTTTACGAGGTGGGTCAGTCTCAATCTACTCGCCGATTTGCATGGAAAATAATACAAAATATTTTCCACCAGTTACCTCGAGATGCGGTGACGTCTCAAAAATAAGCTTTGAGGGCGCCCCGTCGTAGTCGGCTGTCACGGCCAATTTTGTTTACAGGGGACCAAGGAATTAAATGACTCTTCAGAGCTCACACGGGCACTTTAGGAAATCCAAAATGCGGTTTTGTTTTCTTTCTCAAAGACGATAGTTTTAATTTGGCGTAATATATACCTAGTTAGCTAGCCAAATCGACCTTTAGCCATGGGCACAATAGCGCTTACCCGACGAGCAACAGAGCCCATTTCGATCATCCGCACTGTCACTCTGAAATCGCCTATTGTCACCCACATGGCTGTGTTGAACCAATGGATCTACTCAAATGTCACCACGCTATTTCAGCGAGAGTGGGGCTGACCGAACTGGCCCCAGAGCCGCATAAATTTTGCCCTGAAAGGGCTCTGGTCCCAAGTGGGCAAACATCAATAGGGCCGGGAACAAATGGGAAGGGCTGGGAAAAAGATAGTCCCCAGTTTGCACGCAAAAACGTTCTGCAACAAAATCAGCCTCCTCCCATGGACGGTCATAACACATGAGATCACGCAACCCGCCACTAGAACTCCCCCCTCCCCCGCGTCCGCCTCCCAATGGCTCCATGGCAGTGAACAACACCAAACAGGCCTTGCGACCTTCACGCTGTAACCAGAATTGGATGCGCCTGTGCACCGCGATGTGCCGACAGCTCGTGTGTGTGTGCATCTTTGTAAGGGTAAGAGATGGGCCGCTGCCGCCGCGGCGTCCGAGTCCCCAGCCGTCCTGCAGGGCGCTGGTGCTTTACCTCCAGTTCAACAGACGCAGCCACCTGGTCTCAGCGCCAGCAGTGGGACCACCTCCGGCGTCAGGCAGAAGGCTCAGCCAGTCGATAACATCAGTCGGTTAACATACCACTGGAAGCTGTCAGGCAGTGGTAGTATACGCCGCCCGGGTCGCAGATCCCACGTGCGGCCCGACCCTCCGTGTTGGCTGGCAGTGGCAGTATTTGCGGGTGGCAGATCCCACGTGCGGCCCGGGTGGCAGATCCCACGTGCGGCCCGGGTGGCAGATCCCACGTGCGGCCCGGGTGGCAGATCCCACGTGCGGTCCGGGTGGCAGGTCTCACGTGCGGTCCGGGTGGCAGGTCTCACGTGCGGCCCGGGTGGAAGGTCTCAAGTGCGGCCCGACCCTCCGTGTTGGCTGGCAGTGGCGGTATTTGCGGGTGGAAGGTCTCACGTGCGGCCCGGGTGGCAGATCCCACGTGCGGTCCGACCCTCCGTGCCGGCTGGCAGTCGCCGCAGATCGTACAGCAACTGTGGCTCTCATTACCGCTCCACGCTTCCTGTGACTAACGAAGTTTGATGCGGCGCCGAGGTGCACCGTCAAACACATGCATATGAAGCTCCCATCATAATCTGAGCGTAATGACGAGCCGGCGCCACACCTCCAGCCGGCCGCCCGAGGCCCGGCCGCACTGCGCCCAGAAAGCCGGCCCGCTGATGGTGTTAGACATGCGGACGGCGGTACCACACCAGCCCTTCAAAATACACAGTCATCCTGCGCTTTCTGTGTTTTCTTCTACCTCAGCTTATCACTTCGCATATGCTTTCAACAGATAGCGAGGTAAGCGGGCAGGGAGGAGGTGGCCGGTGAGGGTGGGCCTCGGACCGGGCCGGCCCCGCCAGAAGCCGCTCCTGCCACCACATGCCCAGACAATGGCCGCTCTGCGGTCGTGCCGAGCGGCCGTTTTTCAGCTCTAAATTATTCTGAGGCGGCGCGAAATTACGTCCCGGGAGCCTTTGCCGTGGCGTAATGAGCAGCCCGCGGCAATTGAATTAGATGCCGTGCAGCACATGTCACGGAACCGACAGCTTTATCGGCCGCCGGCGGTCACCCGGGACCCCAGCGGACCACACCGGGACCCCAGCGGACCACACCGGGACCGCAGCGGGCCACACCGGGACCCCAGCGGACCACACCGGGACCGCAGCGGACCACACCGGGACCGCAGCGGGCCACACCGGGACCGCAGCGGACCACACCGGGACCGCAGCGGACCACACCGGGACCGCAGCGGGCCACACCCGGACCGCAGCGGGCCACACCGGGACCGCAGCGGACCACACCGGGACCGCAGCGGACCACACCGGGACCGCAGCGGGCCACACCCGGACCGCAGCGGGCCACACCGGGACCCCAGCGGACCACACCGGGACCCCAGCGGACCACACCGGGACCGCAGCGGGCCACAGTGTGCCAAAGCATGTCACACCGAGACCACAACGGGCTACACCGGGACCGCAGCGGGCCACACCGGGCCACATCGGGACCACAGCGGGCCACACCGGGGACCACAGCGGGCCACATCGGGACCACAGCGGGCCACACCGGGACCGCAGCGGGCCACAGCATGCCAAAACATGTCACACCGAGACCACAACGGGCTACACCGGGACACACCGGGACCACAGCGGGCCACACCGGGGACCACAGCGGGCCACATCGGGACCACAGCGGGCCACACCGGGACCGCAGCGGGCCACAGCATGCCAAAACATGTCACACCGGGACCACAGCTGGCCTACAACGTGCCAGAGCATGTCACTTTGGGGGCACACTGGGACCACAGCAGGCCACATCGGGACCGCAGTGGACTACACACCCGGACTACAGCAGGCCAAACCAACACACCGAGCCACACCAGGACCATGTCGACCCACAGCAGACTAAACCGAGCTAAACTGAGCCACAGCAGGCACACAGCGCCACACTGAGCCACAGCAGGCCACACAGCGCCACACTGAGCCACAGCAGGCCACACAGCGCCACACTGAGTCACAATGGGGCTCACTGTTGCCAGTCAGCACCCAGCGTCAGAGCCCCAGTGCGATATCCGGCTACACTGGGGCGACAGCGGGCCATGGCGGGCAACATAGGACCGGCGGCGGTGGCCCGGAGCCACACTGGGCTGACCCCAGGGGAAAGCGCGCGAATCAAACTACACAGAAACGCTCGTCTGTGCATCGCTGGCTCGTGCTCGTCGGCCGTAGGTGGTGGGCAGTGCCCCAGAATTATATTAATTTGCGTTGGGATGTGGGAGGGAAAATACAAAACAAAATAACCAATGCAAGAGCGAAAACTTCAGCTTCAGTATAGTGGAACAGAGAATAATTCGGCGAGAGAGCGGTCAAGACCAGACCATGTTCTGCATTCAGAAGCATCCTTCTCAACTCGATAGGTTAGCTGGTAATCGTATTTTGTACTGGGAAGCAGTTACATATAATCGAAACCTACTGCATAGCGGAGAATCCCCTGACACATGCAATCAAATTTATCACCGCTGGTGCCAATCAACAGTCCGTGAAGTTTCGGATTTTGTGAGGACAGCCCACGCTGTAATTTCCGTCAGGGTAGCGGATAGACGAAACTTCTGACGCTCGGGTGAGCTGTTGGAGTCTGGTGGTGAACGGCACGTGACTGACATGAATAGACCTCGAGCCGACAGCGCGCCTCGTGACAGGATCGATAAGAGCACGCCATGTCTTGTGGTGAACCATATCGGCACTGGCTCTGTGTGGTCCTGATCTCCCTGACACGCTGGCTACTCCGATGTTAATCGAGGGCAAAACTCGCGAAAAAGGCCCTTCGAAACCGATCAGCAGCTTCTTAGATCTAAGTCAACGATGACTTATGCAAAAGCGGATTAAATAATGCAGACAATTCCTCCTCCAATTCATCATCTTCAAAGGTACGCTCGTCAACCACCCAAGGCCCTGATGCAAGAACAAAAGCATATGCCACCGATTGTACCATATCGGTATTTTCAGTCCAGATGTTTAGCTTGTTGGCATGGACAGAGGACCCACTACATGGCACGTAGAACCTGCCACTGCTTATCCCGTGATTCTGTCAATTTAGTGAAGACGTGATAATCACTCTTGTTTATACGAACACTCATTAAAGGGAATGTGGCACCTTGGTCGAATCTTGAAATTTAGTGTAATTAGGCGTACTTTTAGCCGAAAATAATGAAACCACTGATGATTTCTCTGAGAAATGTACCATAAGCTCAATATTTTAATTTTTAAAATATTCCTCTAGGGAAAGAATTAGATATCTGTCTTTGGATGATGTCATGATCAGGCAACCACTACCATACTCGAAACGCTTCAAGGGCTTCGATTGGCTGATGCTCACCGTGACGTCAGCATATGTTGTCACACCAACAGTCATAACAACGGTGGCCTGCTGCTAAGGGTACATGAGGGGTACATTGCAGGTAGGTTTTAGCTTTTTTCTACGGAAATCTCGAGTTCCAAGACAAATGATATATTGAGTACCGGGTTTTCCGACTTGCTTTACAACTTGGCTATCTCAGTTAAAATCACGTTATGAAGGTGCCACATTCCCTTTAAATACCAATTCAGTTCAGGACAGATGCCCATTGTAGTGATTTTGGAAACACCCCCACTAGTATAACGTGGCTGGGGCCCCGCCGGCTGGTCCAGCCGAATCCCCCCTCCAGTTAAGGCTAATCCCATGCAGCTACGATTGTAAGCTGGCTCGATGGCATCAAAACAAGTGAAGGACGTTTGGAAGATGGATACACTCAAGCCGCTCATGTATGAGCCGATGATGAATTCATGCTGCCGACGCTGATATCAACTGGATTTTATTTGGCTCCGTCCGAAACCGCACCAGCTGCTGCGGGCAATAGGGGAACCAGTATGTAAGCTATTTAACCTGTGGTATCTACACTAGGCCATGTCGTCATCACCCACTTTTTCGCAGGATCTTTGATTACCGGGTGTTTTCTAATGTACTGATGGCCGCTGATCACGATTTTCTGGTCGAAAATTTCGAATTCAAAAAATATTTGCCCGCGCAAGCCGTTTGAATTTCTTCCGGTTTGCCAAAATTTCAATGTTTTCATATCTCACGGACAATAAAAGGCAACTGATGTATTGAAAATGCCCCAGAACTTTAAAACCATTGAATTTGAAAAAATTGAAACCTTTCTTGACTCCTTGAAATATATACTTACCCGAAAAAGTCCTTAGAAACACGGGGATGTTTGAGCTTAAAAGATGATAATAGATGGCGCGCATGACGCAGCCGTCAACCACTGTCCCGCTACCTCGCGTCAAGAAGCTATTAGCCAAAGGAGCTGGATATAGGATTTGAGCCTATTTTGAATTCGATGAATGAACATTTAACTTCAATAGATGATCTATATTTCTCTCGCTTGCAGTTTTAAATATTATTGGTAATGGTTGCTTTCAAAGCAGGTCCAATTAAGGTCAGCCAACCATGTATAAATTAGGTATCTAAGCATGTGGTCACTGCGGAACAATTTCAAGTAGTAAAATCTATGCAAGAGCCAGTCGATTATATTTAGATTAGTCTTGCTATCACTAGCAAGGAGAATACCGCATTTCGGGAAAAATGATGCTACACCACACCTAGCGCCGCCGTCAAGCCGCGTAACATGCTTAACATGCATGCTGCCGCTTAACCAGCTCTCGCTTGGGGCTGACGTTGTTGGTCACATTATGATGCTGCGGCTTGAAGAGATGGAGGCCAGGAAATTGGACCAATTTCACGTTTCAATAGCTTGAAAATTCAAACCGACCAGAACAGCATCTGTGCCAGCAAGAAACAAGTACAAAGTTCGCTGTGAAATAAGGGAGCATTGTAACCTGAAGGAAGCGATCAGAAGGCGCCTACAAAACATGAAGATATTGTAAGCATGGACAAAGCATGACAACATTGTTTGACATATAAAGCAGAGCTTTACCATCAAAGGCATCAGCAAACAGAGCATTTCTGGAAGACCAGCGAGAAGCACAGAGGTTGTATATTGGTGGCTTGGATGCAGTCGTGACGGACCATTGGAGACGGCAGCAGCTGCGGCAAGCCACTGCTGCCGCCGCCAATAAGGCCTGATCGGGAGGCCGGCTCGTCCGTATTCGAGCACAATAATATGACAATCACCCGGACAAGTCTATAAACGACTTCCGTGTAACATTTAGAAATAAGTTTTCTTTCCGAGATTGATTTATACCTGCCAGAGCCTGTTCGCGTGCGGCGTCTGTCAACAGCTGGTGTGATGCTACAAATAGGAAGCTGGCTGCTGCATATACCACCAGCGGTCGCTGTCAATGGTGCCGTTGCGTTCTGACGCAGCTTCGGCTCCGTCGGAACGCAACATCCGGAGAACTCCTGGTAGCCACAACGACAGCAGGCGTGGGTTGCCTCAGCTGCTGCCGTCTCCAATGGTCTGTCACGACTGTATCCAAGCCACCAATATACAACCTCTGTGCTCCTCGCTGGTCTTCCAGAAATGTTCCGTTTGCCGATACCTTTGATGGTAGAGCTCTGTTTGATATGTCAAACAATGTTGTCATGCTTTGTCCATGCTTACAATATCTTCATGTTTTGTAGCCGCCTTCTGATCGCTTCCTTCAAATATAATGCTTCCTTATTTCACAGCGAACTTTGTACCTGTTTCTTGCTGGCACAGATGCTCTTCTGTAAATCTCGGTAACTTCATCAGCGGTCGGTTCGAATATTGAAGCTATTGAAACATGAAAGTCGTCCACTTCCCTGGCCTCCATCTCTTCAAGCCGCAGCATCATAATTCGACCGACAACGGCATGTATTGACGGCAAGCTGGGTGTCGTGTAACTTCATTTTTCCCAAAATACGGTATTTCCTTGCTAGAAGACTAATCTAAATATAATCGACTGGCTTTTGCATAAATTTTACTACTTGAAATTGTTCCACAGTGACCACATGCTTAGATACCTAATCTATATATGGCTGGCTGATCTTAATTGGACCTGCTTTGAAAGCAACCATTACCAATAATATTGAAAACTGCAAGCGAGAGAAATATAGATCATCTACTGAAGGTAAATGTTCATTCATCGAATTCAAAATAGGCTCAAATCCTATATCCATTTCCTTTGGCTAATAGCTTCTTGTCACAAACGGCGTAGCGGGACAGTGGTTGACGGCTGCGTCATGCGCGCCATCTATTATCATCTTTTAAGCTCAAACATCCCTGTCTTTCCAAGGTACTTTTTCGGGTAAATATATATTTCAAGGAGTCAAAAAAGGTTCAAATTGTTCGGATTCAATGGTTTTAAAGTTCTGGAGCCCTTTCAATACATTAGTTGCATTTTGTTGTCCGTGAGATATGAAAACATCGAAATTTTGGCAAACCGGAAGAATTTCAAACGGTTTGCGCGGGCAAATATTTTTCGAATTCGACATTTTCGACCAGAAAATCGTGATCAGCGGCCATCAATACATTAGAAAACACCCGGTAATCAAAGATCCTGTGAAAAAGTGGTGATCACGACATGGCCTAATCTACACTGGCGGTGGAACTGGGGGGGCACTGGGGCACGGTGCCCCCTTAAATAAGAAATTCTAACACTCACCCTATGGCGTTGACTGGACGGAAAAGGGTTGAAAAGCCCATGGTGCCCCCCCTTAAATTGGGACGTTCCGCCGTCACTGGGTATCTATCTACTTGTTATTGAGCACCGTAAGGCGGTTTCGTGCATTGGATGACTTTTAAATTCTTTGAGTCAGAAGATATATTGAAGGAACGAGGATTGCAGCAAATGCACAGCCAGATATTCTACACCGTGCAGGTACTCGAGTAAAATATTTTTTTAGATGTCATCAAATCAAAGTTTATACTTGAAACAAAATGAATGGTCGCAGAGAGACAAAATTGCAGAGGGAAACCGTCTGTTTCGTTGGGCATGACGCCGGTAGCCTTTGGGGTGAGAACGCAGAAGCCTTTTGAGAGGAACGATCGATTATGCTTCTTTCCTCTCTGACTAATGCCAGCAAAGGTAGGTCAAAAGTCAACACTGCCCAACTGCCTGCACAGAAGCCACTGTGTAGGCTTCCCGGCAGTTGAGAAGCCGGTAGAGAACGCGTTCCACTTGTATCATAGGGCTCACCCGGCAAGCCAGGCTTCGGCTAGGTTGGGCGGTTTAATGCCTTCTGGCTTGCCGGCTATCTATATAATGCTTACTATACCAGCACGTCAGTATCGCGCTTGCTGGGCTCTTCGATTCCAACACGCTGAGATGGGCAATAGACGCCCTGAAATAGATCTACAAAATGAAATGACAGCGGTTTTATATATAAATACTAAGAACATGGATTTCTTTAGAAAATTAGCCAGAATTTTGCCAGTTGGGGGGCCATGGCCCCTTGTCCTCCACTCTGCATCCGCCAGTGGCCGCCATCAATCCTACCACGGCAGTCTCTGATGCCCAGTGGCAGCAGCGGCTGTGTTTTGTGCGGCGAGCTGTAGCTGCTAACGCGCCATAGCTCCTCCAATCACGGTGCAACAGCTGAGACCAAACAAAGCGCTCAGAAGCCGTGGCCTCGCGTGCCCACCATCGCTCGCGTGTCTACCGCTCAAAGGAAGACGCCGCCAACAGCACCGCACGGCGCCGGCTTTCCAGATTGAAACGGGTGGAGCGCCCGGTAATAACACGAGTGTGGGCTGTTACAACAGGCAGTTAGAGTGAGCTGCCTGTAATTGAGTAGGAAGCACCTCGTTTGTCTTCTAGAATGTTGAAGAATTGAATACGGGTCGTCTGCAACCGCCCCGCAGATCTGGGCGCCCTGTGCGCTGCGTGGTGGCGAATAGAGGATTCTCTCGAGAATTCCGGCTCATTTCAGCCGGCTCACAAACAATGTGGCGCAGTCTGGGCACATATGTACCCAGCAAACAGCCCCGGCACCGAATCCAACAACCCTATCGTGCTGTGACAACACTGACTGGAGATGCCAACCGGTGGGGTTGTTCCCGAGCCTAAACTCAAACTGAAACGTAGACAGGTTTCCTGTCTTTTTTACGTCTTCAATCAAAAGGGTTTTAACGCGAGTTAAAACGTTTCCGATGCTACCATAGAGTAATTCTGGGGCAGGGCAAAATGTCACTCCTTTCGTCTCTTGTGTCGGCATCTATATATTGCAATAACTTGAGACGAAATCCCGCAAAGCACATCCTCAATAGCGGCAAAATACAGTCAGTTGACCGTTAACATGAAGACAGCCGTGGTAGAATGAAAATTTCATCACTCCTGAGAAACACAATCGAAACGCGCTTGATCCCATTCAGTCATGTACTGCCCCAATCCCACACCCGCCATGCTGTGTCGCTACCCTAGCAGTGTACTCACCCATGCAGATGGTGTCCTGTCGAGCAGTGCAGTTCTGGATTTTCACCTGGTCGTCGGCACAGGCCGAGCATCTCTGACAGAGACTGCCGGCGCCGTCCTCAGCCTCGTGGCTGAAGGTGCCCGGCGGACAGGCGCCGCAGACCGAGTCGTGGTGCGGCGAGCAGGGCCGCGACGGCCCGGTGCCGGCCAGACAGCGCGTGCAGACGCGACACCGGCCGGCGGCCAGGTCCAGCCAGCGGCCGGCCGGACACTCACAGCTGGTGTCGGACTGGGCCGTACAGGCCGAGACCACCCGGCCGTCGGCGGGACACACGGAGCAGCAGCGGTGCTCCGTCTCGTACTGGTGCGGACCGCACTGAAGAGCAGCGAGAGGCGACACCTGCAACAGGCGGGGACATCGGTCAAACAGGCTCCCGCCGCAGCACCGACAACCCAGGCGGAGACATCAGTCAAACAGGCTCCCACCGCAGCACTGACAACCCAGGCGGAGACATCAGTCAAACTGGCTCCCTCCGCAGCACCGACAACCCAGGCGGAGACATCAGTCAAACTGGCTCCCACCGCAGCACTGACAACCCAGGCGGAGACATCAGTCAAACTGGCTCCCGCCGCAGCACAGACAACTCAGGCGGAGACATCAGTCAAACTGGCTCCCTCCGCAGCACCGACAACCCAGGCGGAGACATCAGTCAAACAGGCTCCCTCCGCAGCACAGACAAATCAGGCGGAGACATCAGTCAAACTGGCTCCCGCCGCAGCACTGACAACCCAGGCGGAGACATCAGTCAAACAGGCTCACCAACAACCCAGGCGGGGACATCGGTCAAACAGGCTCCCACCGCAGCACCGACAACCCAGGCCCTGACGTCAGCTTAGTCCCAATACTCGCTCAAGAAAACTAAGTCTAAAGCAGACGGGTACTTACGCCAAAACAGCTCAGCCCTAGAATAGCTGTATTACAAAAAATAATAATTCGGGGATTAACCATGGAGATGTACACATGCATATGAGACGGTGAATAAAACACCCAAAGACAACATCACTCCGATTTGGAGCAATATACGAACACAGCCACCAGTGGGCGCCGGTCTTATAGCTGGGCGTCGCGTGCCGGCGGGGCGGTCCGAGGCAGCGATATCCGCCCATCAGCACGCGGACAGCACGGCGGCCGGTGTAAGATGGGCTCAGAGTGGTTCCGACAACAGGCCGACACCAGATCGGCGGCGATAGCGGCTGTCTGCAGAGGCCGTCCCGCGTAACGCCGCGGCGGCCGGACCGCGCGTAACGCGGGGGCGACACCGGCCGGGGGAGACACGTTACACTGAGGCGACACCGGCCGGGGGAGACATGTTACACTGAGGCGACACCGGCCGGGGGAGACACGTTACACTGAGGCGACACCGGCCGGGGAGACACGTTACACTGAGGCGACACCGGCCGGGGAGACGTGTTACACTGAGGCGACACCGGCCGGGGGAGACGTGTTACACTGAGGCGACACCGGCCGGGGAGACGTGTTACACTGAGGCGACACCGGCCGGGGGAGGCGTGTTACACTGAGGAGACATCGGCCGGGGGAGACGTGTTACACTGAGGAGACATCGGCCGGAGGAGGCGTGTTACACTGAGGAGACATCGGCCGGAGGAGGCGTGTTACACTGAGGAGACATCGGCCGGGGAGACGTGTTACACTGAGGAGACATCGGCCGGAGGAGGCGTGTTACACTGAGGAGACATCGGCCGGGGAGACGTGTTACACTGAGGAGACATCGGCCGGAGGAGGCGTGTTACACTGAGGAGACATCGGCCGGGGGAGACGTGTTACACTGAGGAGACATCGGCCGGAGGAGGCGTGTTACACTGAGGAGACATCGGCCGGGGAGACGTGTTACACTGAGACGACACCGGCCGGGGAGACGTGTTACACTGAGACGACACCGGCCGGAGGAGACGTGTTACACTGAGGAGACATCGGCCGGGGAGACACGTTACACTGAGGCGACACCGGCCGGGGGAGACGTGTTACACTGAGACGACACCGGCCGGGGGAGACGTGTTACACTGAGGAGACATCGGCCGGGGGAGACGTGTTACACTGAGACGACACCGGCCGGGGGAGACGTGTTACACTGAGGCGACACCGGCCGGAGGAGGCGTGTTACACTGAGGAGACATCGGCCGGGGGAGACGTGTTACACTGAGGCGACACCGGCCGGAGGAGGCGTGTTACACTGAGGAGACACCGGCCGGGGGAGACGTGTTACACTGAGACGACACCGGCCGGGGGAGACGTGTTACACTGAGACGACACCGGCCGGGGAGACGTGTTACACTGAGGAGACATCGGCCGGGGGAGACACGTTACACTGAGGCGACACCGGCCGGGTGAGACGTGTTACACTGAGGCGACACCGGCCGGGGGAGACGTGTTACACTGAGACGACACCGGCCGGGGGAGACGTGTTACACTGAGACGACACCGGCCGGGGGAGACGTGTTACACTGAGACGACACCGGCCGGAGGAGATGTGTTACACTGAGGAGACACTGGCCGGGGAGACACGTTACACTGAGGCGACACCGGCCGGAGGAGACGTGTTACACTGAGGCGACACCGGCCGGAGGAGGCGTGTTACACTGAGGAGACATCGGCCGGGGGAGACACGTTACACTGAGGCGACACCGGCCGGGTGAGACGTGTTACACTGAGGCGACACCGGCCGGGGGAGACGTGTTACACTGAGACGACACCGGCCGGGGAGACGTGTTACACTGAGACGACACCGGCCGGGGAGACGTGTTACACTGAGACGACACCGGCCGGGGGAGACGTGTTACACTGAGACGACACCGGCCGGAGGAGATGTGTTACACTGAGGAGACACTGGCCGGGGAGACATGTTACACTGAGGCGACACCGGCCGGAGGAGACGTGTTACACTGAGGCGACACCGGCCGGGGGAGACGTGTTACACTGAGACGACACCGGCCGGGGGAGACGTGTTACACTGAGACGACACCGGCCGGGGGAGACGTGTTACACTGAGACGACACCGGCCGGAGGAGATGTGTTACACTGAGGAGACACCGCCCGGGGAAACGTGTTACACTGAGACGACACCGGCCGGAGGAGATGTGTTACACTGAGACGACACCGGCCGGAGGAGACGTGTTACACTGAGACGACACCGGCCGGACCGCGCGTAACGCGGGGGCGACACCGGCCGGGGAGACGTGTTACACTGAGGCGACACCGGCCGGGGAGACGTGTTACACTGAGACGACACCGGCCGGGGAGACGTGTTACACTGAGACGACACCGGCCGGAGGAGATGTGTTACACTGAGGAGACACTGGCCGGGGAGACACGTTACACTGAGGCGACACCGGCCGGAGGAGACGTGTTACACTGAGGCGACACCGGCCGGGGAGACGTGTTACACTGAGGCGACACCGGCCGGGGGAGACGTGTTACACTGAGACGACACCGGCCGGGGAGACGTGTTACACTGAGGAGACACTGGCCGGGGAGACACGTTACACTGAGGCGACACCGGCCGGAGGGACGTGTTACACTGAGGCGACACCAGCCGGAGGAGACGTGTTACACTGAGGCGACACCGGCCGGGGGAGACGTGCTACACTGAGGCGACACCGGCCGGGGAGACGTGTTACACTGAGACGACACCGGCCGGAGGAGACGTGTTACACTGAGGAGACACCGGCCGGGGAGACGTGTGTTACACTGAGGCGACACCGGCCGGGGGAAACGTGTTACACTGAGGCGACACCGGCCGGAGGAGACGTGTTGCACTGAGGCGACACCGGCCGGAGGAGACGTGTTACACTGAGGCGACACCGGCCGGGGAGACGTGTTACACTGAGGCGACACCGGCCGGGGGAGACGTGTTACACTGAGACGACACCGGCCGGGGGAGACGTGTTACACTGAGGAGACACTGGCCGGGGAGACACGTTACACTGAGGCGACACCGGCCGGAGGAGACGTGTTACACTGAGGCGACACCAGCCGGAGGAGACGTGTTACACTGAGGCGACTCCGGCCGGGGAGACGTGCTACACTGAGGCGACACCGGCCGGAGGAGACGTGGTACACTGAGGCGACACCGGCCGGAGGAGCGTGTTACACTGAGGCGACACCGGCCGGAGGAGGCGTGTTACACTGAGGAGACACCGGCCGGGGGAGACACGTTACACTGAGGCGACACGGGCCGGAGGAGACGTGTTACACTGAGGCGACACCGGCCGGGGGAGACGTGTTGCACTGAGGCGACACCGGCCGGGGAGACGTGTTACACTGAGGCGACACCGGCCGGAGGAGGCGTGTTACACTGAGGAGACACCGGCCGGGGAGACACGTTACACTGAGGCGACACGGGCCGGAGGAGACGTGTTACACTGAGGCGACACCGGCCGGGGAGACGTGTGTTACACTGAGGCGACACCGGCCGGGGGAAACGTGTTACACTGAGGCGACACCGGCCGGAGGAGACGTGTTGCACTGAGGCGACACCGGCCGGAGGAGACGTGTTGCACTGAGGCGACACCGGCCGGAGGAGACGTGTGTTACTCTGAGGCGACACCGGCCGGGGAAACGTGTTACACTGAGGCGACACCGGCCGGAGGAGACGTGTTACACTGAGGCGACACCGGCCGGGGAGACTGTTACTCTGAGGCGACACCGGCCGGGGGAGACGTGTTACACTGAGGCGACGCCGGCCGGAGGAGACGTGTTGCACTGAGGCGACACCGGCCGGAGGGACGTGTTACACTGAGGCGACACCGGCCGGGGAGACGTGTTACTCTGAGGCGACACCGGCCGGGGAGACGTGTTACACTGAGGCGACGCCGGCCGGAGGAGACGTGTTGCACTGAGGCGACACCGGCCGGAGGAGACGTGTTGCACTGAGGCGACACCGGCCGGAGGAGACGTGTTACACTGAGGCGACACCGGCCGGGGAGACGTGTTACTCTGAGGCGACACCGGCCGGGGAGACGTGTTACACTGAGGCGACACCGGCCGGGGAGACGTGTTACGCTGAGGCGACACCGGCCGGGGAGACGTGTTACGCTGAGGCGACACCGGCCGGGGAGACGTGTTACACTGAGGCGACACCGGCCGGGGAGACGTGTTACTCTGAGGCGACACCGGCCGGGGAGACGTGTTACACTGAGGCGACGCCGGCCGAAGGAGACGTGTTGCACTGAGGCGACACCGGCCGGAGGAGACGTGTTACACTGAGGCGACACCGGCCGGGGAGACGTGTTACCTGAGGCGACACCGGCCGGGGGAGCGTTTACACTGAGGCGACGCCGGCCGGAGGAGACGTGTTGCACTGAGGCGACACCGGCCGGAGGAGACGTGTTGCACTGAGGCGACACCGGCCGGAGGAGACGTGTTACACTGAGGCGACACCGGCCGGGGAGACGTGTTACTCTGAGGCGACACCGGCCGGGGAGACGTGTTACACTGAGGCGACACCGGCCGGGGGAGACGTGTTACGCTGAGGCGACACCGGCCGGGGGAGACGTGTTACACTGAGGCGACACCGGCCGGGGAGACGTGTTACTCTGAGGCGACACCGGCCGGGGGAGACGTGTTACACTGAGGCGACACCGGCCGGGGAGACGTGTTACGCTGAGGCGACACCGGCCGGGGGAGACGTGTTACACTGAGGCGACACCGGTGAGGAGATACTGAGTGTGGATGATCATTCGAGAGCTGGCTTCGCTAACTTTTATTAGGACTTCGGGGTTCTAGTAAGGCAGGCACTTTTCTAAATTGAGCCAAGGATTTCGACACCTCTTCTGTCTGTTTCAACTATTCACCTTGGTATCTATAGTTACTACTTCAAGATTTCTTTCGCCTCTTTCATCTTCCTTGATTTATATCAAACAAAGTCTACAACATAAAATAAAACACAGGCTTAGGCCGCAACTTCCATTAAAAATAGCAAAAGCATCGCCCCCAAAATATTGGAATGTTCACATAGGCATAACGTAGGTCAATTTTAAGGATCTCTTGCAAAGGTTATACCCCAATCGCATCAGAAGATCCAATTATAAGGCTGAAGAGAATCAAGTGTAGGCGGAAAAGCGAATTCCAAAATCCAGTGGATGCTATGAATAACCACGGTGGACCACCCTTGAATTTTAAGTTTGGGTTCCTTTTTCGAGACATCGTCTACTCATCCCTTCCAAAATCCACCAGACGAACCGCTAAGGGCGCCTCTCAGTCTGGGCCACCCACGGAGCTGAGAAGAGGGCACACGCCCCTCCCCTGTCGCACTCCGGCCGGGAGCCTGCACGCAGACAAACCCGGCAGAGTTTTCTGACGATGGTCCTGGCGTCTCACGTCTCAAAGCTGGACCGCGCTCGGTGGTGCGCCTCCGCAGCGCGGGGAGGGTGGCGTCACTTTACGCGGTGATTAACACCACCGGGGTGGACGGGGTCCCAGAGGGATCACATTTAATGCACTCTTGCTTGAGGCACACTAGCGTGCCTATCCGCCGATGCGGTCGCGGCACCGCCGAATTCTCCACAGAAGCCCTCAGTCGGACCAGATACATCTGGGTGCGCATTTCACAGCTGTTTATTGAGTAGCAGATGCTGACTATCTAGAGCACGCGACCACACACAGCACAGTCGATTTTAATAGGCATCTGTAGTATTACTCACAAAGCGGTCCATGTTTTTTTGCAGAAACATACGTTCATAGGATGGCGCGGAAGCCCTTGTAGGCATCCACGGTATCGCTTACGGTAGGGCGGCTGGCTCAGATCTTGTTGGCTCTGTGTGAGGGGCACGTGCTGCACGTAGTTTACGCTAAGCCACTGGCGTATAAATCCCCGATAATAATCTGAATAATATTACGACAGTTCCACGCGCCCACCCACCGTGTCACGGCAGCACGACATGTGACATGACGCTTTTGTACCCCATGCCACGTTTGAGGAGGATGGACTTTTGAGAAGGATGCATCATACTGAAGCTGTTCCCTAATATGCGACAGATTGTTTGATCAGTGGTGGGTCTAAATCGTTTATTTGGGGGAGGGGTGGAGGGAGTGGGGGGGTAGCATGACCAGAAATCGTAAAAGCAGAGTGTTTTCTTTTTAATAGAAACGGAGACAAACAGGGGGTTCGTGGTAAGTGTCCTTTTGCCCTGCCTCTCTCCTAAATCCGCAAGTGAAGTAGAAAATTACTATAAAGGAGCAGACGGATTAAAATTCACAGATTTCTAGATTATAATGGATTGCTATATTTGTGCGTGCAGTCATTTCAAGTATCATATAGCCAAATAGTACATAATTTGCTTCTAAGCGTTGAGCCAGTCAAGAACATTTCCGGAGCGATTAGTTGCCGTGTATTTAGCAATTAGGTCAACGGCTGAAAGGATACTTTGCTTGAAGATTTGTCTGCAATGCACCTCATTGCACAAACAGTGCTGAGAAAGGGCAAATAAGCAATCTTTGCTTGAAGTTTGCCGTGCTGGAGCCCAGCTGCAGCAGTGAGCTGTGTTTGGGATAGCTAACAGGAGAAAGCCTTTCACCAGATTCCCGTCAACGTGAACACTTCATTTACGAACCGATTCCCGACAGAAATGAGCACTTTTTCCGAATGCATTTCATGCTGATTGGGCCCATCATAACAGTTTACCAGAGCTTATTACTTCACGTACTGCCCACAGGGTTTGAACGTGGTACAACTGGCGAGGATTACGAGGCCTCAAGACACTATCAAAAAGCCAGCAAACATCCGAGACCTCGATAGAACACTTTCCCTCAAACGCTGGCGCTGCGGTAATGAGCCCTGGCCACACCGAGACCGCAGCCGGTTGTTTGAGGGCTGTGATCTCCCTTGAGGCATGCCGCCAGAGCGGGACCGAGCTGAGATCACAGGGGCGATAAGATCACTGGTCTGCCGTCACGTGTTGGTGGGCCGAGTAACCTGCTTGAAAGGCTTGGGACCGACTCTGTACACTGGGCCACAAGGCAATGAGTCAGCTGGTGTTCAGGAGAGCTCTCCAGCCCGTAGTCAGAGCGGGCGGGGGTGACGGCATCTGCCACTACACCGGATGCGAACGGAGAGAGATTGGAGGACTGAAGGACATCAACAGGTGCGGGTGCACCGGTGGTCGCAAAGAACACTACTTCAATCATATTTAGGAACCTGATAACTTTATAAAATGATACACAATTCAAAACTGCTGGTATCTACCCCCCCCCCGTTAGCAAACACGGACTGGATATCTTATATTCTAGATGTTTTAGAAGAGCAAATAGCATTGACCCAGCCAAACTTTACGCATAAACCCTCATGTAGTGCTGCATTGAAATTACATCGAATCCAATAAGTCTCCGTGTTGCCGGTAACGTATACACAGGACCTCCGGAGCTTTGACCACTATCACTTCTGCTGGATGGTACAAAGCAACGCTTCGAAAGTATCAAGCAAATCCAGTCGCGGTATACACAGGGATACGCGTTCCGGATTCCCCATATCTAAAACACAACGCCCGTCTCAGGCGGCTGACGAACGCCCTTCATCTCCCCACTTGCGGTGGCATTTCATGACCGGGCGCTCACGCTACGACGAAGCGCTGCGCAAAACAATCCACCTCTCAGTTCTGAGAGCCGGCACTTCATTCACTTTTGTCGGCCACGCGAGCGGCGGCGGAGCGGGCGGATCTGCAGCGGCCGCCGGCGTGCACAGTTCACGGTCGCCAGCCGGCGGGTTTTTGTGGACGGCGCCGCCCCGCTTTGTGCCGGCGGCTGCAGCCCAGGGCTCTGCAGGCGGCGACTTCAAACGGCGGCGCCGACACGCCCGGCCGAGCGTGGTGGGTGTCACTTTGAACTGTTTCCAGATGTGCAGGAAAAAGTGCTGACGGCAGGCGCCCCCCGGCCGGCCGGCGCGCCAGCTGGCGACGGAGAGGGACGCAGGTGAAACTCGGTGGCACGGCGTCCAGCGCTGCTGACACACTGAATGGCTATATGTTGGCATAGGCTGAATGCTATATGCTGAATGATATATGTACATGGGGGTTGATGTTGCATTCGTTGGTGATTAGCGAGTGGAGCTATTTTTCCGATAACAATGACCCCCTTTGAAGCAATCGTTCATATCGATTTCCGTTAAAAATCACAAGTTCAAAGAAGGGCTAGTCACCAGCGTGCGTCATCTTCATTCTGAGCGATGTTTTCGGTCTCTTACTCTCTTTCGCCCCCTAACCCCTGTTTCGCCTGAAGCCGGTTGTGAGCTACTAAGAAGGCCGCCCCCGTCCAAACGTTTCTGCTGACTTGGCCTTCTTTAAAAAAAAATACAGGCTGGATTTACCCACAACTTAATGGCTGCCACATCCTTGAGATTAAACAACATTAACATGGCACAAACCCACGTTTTTTCAATGCCGCGCGAGCCATTGGGTTTTACGTTGTTCCCACTCTCCTCCCCCATTCCCCCACGCAGCAAACAATGGTCTGAGGTCATTGGTGTGCGCCTGTGTGCCGGCGATCGGAGGCCCGTCATAAAACCGGCGTCCGGAGCGGGCGCGCCATTCCCTCGATGGTGCCAAATATTTTCCCGCCGTTTATGGCAGCCGTTAGGCGGGGCAGTCGCGCTACAGGAATGCTGCTCCCAGGGCGGGACGGGCCAGAGAGGTGACTACGGCGCGGAGGCCGCCCTGGAACACATGCGGACAAGCTGCCGGCGGTGCTGAACCAGCCTGAGGCCCTCCGATGCTGAGGAAACCCCTGAGGCGTCACGGCACTCTCAGAGCCAGAGACGCAGAAAAACCGAGCGGATCGGACCTAAACCAATCACAGAAGTATCCCGTCCCGAGCAGTAGGCTGGACTTCTCTGTGAACTGCAAAACAGGCTCAAGAAAACAGACGGAATACGTGAGCTAGGAATGAAGTTTTCCAAGCCCAGAATCGACAAAGAAACTTTCCGTTACTGCAAGGATTTTTACAGAACAAGATAATGGATATGAGACATCCGGTAACCATTAAATCCCGGATGAAATGACAATACCATTGATTAGACTGCAGGTAAGCCAAACTGTCTTTCAGGAAAATAGCCGCCCTTGGTAGCTGAAATTATGTATGGATATATTTCACAGTTTTCAAAGATCAATTGGGTCAAACTTCTCGGCAGATTCAATAAATAACGCATGCTACCACTGTTCCCTTTCCTTACCAAGGGATTCGGCGACGCCAAAGGATTCTGACTTTTGAACCACGATCAATATCAACGAGTATTACCTAATCGGGACTCATTGAGCCCTTTCGGCACCGCGTGATTTTAAGTCAGCTAACGGAAATGAAATGAAGGCACCAGTGACGGATTCAACGGGGGGCTAGGAGCTTAAGCCCGGCCGCCCCCTGCCCCAAGTCCGATTGCCAATGCAAAGCCGGAGGCTGTTCCGAGGCAATTGCGGAGGAAGTTCGAGCCCTCTGGCCTTCCTCCCCCGAACTGAAGTTCTGGATCCGCGACTGGTGCACACCATCTTCATGACTTATTACAGGAGACTGGCATTTACCAACTCAATCTTCATCTGGGCAACCCTGCTCCAACCGACACATGCTCAAACCCTGACCAGACACTAATCAAGTGTACCCAGCTCGGCGCGAGGATGAAAGGACGACATTCCCAGAACCGCTTCTTCTCAAAATATCCGCCAAATCAATTACTCTGCCCCAAAACACGGCAGCACAGGCCCACATTCTTCAAATGGATTCCTGGCCGGCCGGCCCGGCTTTGAGCGTCGGCCCAGCCCGGCGGCGTCTTTGACGAGCCGCGCCACTGCGCCGCGGACGTCGAGCGTGCGCCATTCGTCGTCGGGCGTGCGTCGTTACGGCCCCGTCGTCGACGACGACCGTCTCGGCGCTGCCGACGCGGCACGCGGCCGTCTCAAAGCGTCGCTTTGAGGGCTCCCGCTCCCAGACAACGCCACTTTGATGGAGAGACAGGCACAATGGGCGCCCCTCTGTGACGCATGCGAGGGCTCGGCACGGCGGGACTCCGGGAGGCACTGCCGACTCCGAGTTGGACTGGAAACTCAAACTCAGTCGTGGGCTAACTTAAAATCAGAGCAGTGAGCTAAAACAAACCGAAAACTCACCAAAGTTTGCTCACAAAAGTGAGCAAACTGAAACCGGCCACGGAACCAAAACAGGAACAGGATCAACGTTAAATACTTGAGACCGCTGGGAGAGGGTACGAAGATTGAGCAGTCTGCATCATTGAGCTGTATTAACAAATCGGTACAGTTTCCTGATGGCCAGCGATAAAAAGCAGTGCTCTGAATCGGTTCTGCGACTTTCCATCGTTACCGAGGTGTAGCAGGGTTAATAGCTTGTGAAAATGAGCTTTCGATTTTAAGTCGTCATCGCGAGCTCATAAGCAAAATGACTGGTCGGATGGAGCTTTCGTGTCAATGCCACACATAAAGCTTTCACGAAAATAGCATTTATCCAGGCCGTTACGTAACTTGGCTGTATGTATCCATGCTAGCCACACCGAGTTACAGGGATAAACAGCTGTCAAAACTGTCGTTTTGCCTTCCCCGCATCACATGCTGATAAACACTTGCGCTAAATCCAAAAACAGTGGTTCTTACCGTGGGCTTTAACTACAGCATTTTACAGTAGATTACATTTTCAGGGGCAACATTGTGTTTCAAACTCAAGCGATGGAGATGTCTCCCGCGTTTTAGGCAGCACCTCTGTTCCTGAATCATTTCTCTTTCGCAGAAATTCTAAGGCTTCGGAAGTGCATGTTACAGAACAAAGCAATGGTTCTGGGTCACAAAAAATTCAGGCGTTGTATGGTGTAAAGGAATGCCTGTGAGCTAACATCCAATGCAAACAGAGGGCGCACCCCAGCACCACGCCGGTTCACTGCATCGCACTGCACCCCTCACCAACGCCGTTTGGTAGCTATTGTTTGAAAGATTATGAAGGAGCAAAAAGCAGCACTCCGCACAAGAAAGTAGAAGTCACGGCCTAACTACCGTTGCCATTGATGGGAAGATGGGTGTAGGTATCTACATTTGTTATCACACTTGCACCCATGTGCAGAATTTCCTACACCTTTGGCACGTATCTACGGCTGATACCACACCGATGTTTTGAGCTTCTCCCTTGCATGGAAATATCTATCCCACGTCGCAGACCCTATACTTCAATCTTCACCCTCAAAATTTCCTCGACCTTAAGTTGGGACTATTTTCCGGCTTAGGTCACATAAAATCCATGCATAACAAGCCCGATAGAATTTTGAAATACCAGCTGAATCTGAAGCGGTGTCTGCAGCCGTGTTGGTCCCTCTCAGAGATCAGGCAGTCTGGGCGCTGCCGCGCCGCACGCTCGTCTAGAGCCAACAGTGTGCGCATCCGCAGCCACCGCTCTTCAAAGCCGCCAGCCGCCGCCCCCTCCCCGCCGCACAGCCGACCGCTGCTGCGCCGCCCCGCCAGCAGCCGTGCACGAGACACGGAGCTCGGAACAAGGACGGGTCGTCGAGATTGGGGTACTCGCAGCTAATGTCTTTCCGAGACCCGGCGCAAAACGCTGCTGCCATTTGATCTGAGACAAGTGCTTCAGCTGACTAAGCTTACGAGAAAATACACTGCTAAGCTCCTGCCAGACAGGTAGTCCTGAGGAAATCAGACGCTCACATCAAAGACAGAACATCACCGCGCCTGATCCAACTTCAGCCGCATCCAATCGGCGTGATCTCATTGGGTAAAAACGCTGGCGTTACAGCAGCAATCAGAAGCCGACGAGAGGCTTTGGAGCCGATGGCCGACGCCGGGCGCACCAGCCGGTACCAATCTCTCTGGCATGTAGCGAGTCCGTGATCACACGGCATCCACAAGATCAAACCTTCGCGGGGGATCAGTGGGCGGTCCATATGTGGCCGGAGGCGGGGGCAGACCACATCAGACGCCGCACGGCGACCGCCGCCGCCGCCGCGCCCGCATTGAGTCAGCGTATCAAAGCCGCTCCCGCCGTGGCCTGCGCGCCCCCTCTCTATCTCTCTCGCAGTCCAGTTCTGGCTGTCAGGGGGGGGCTCCGGAGCGACCGGCCAGCTGGTTCTGTGAGCTGATCCCCGCTAAGTTGGCGCCGCCTGAGCTGCATGTCAGCCGAGCGAGCTGCCGTGCGGATGAAGACCAGTGCGCGATCCTGCTGCTCTGATCCTATCGGAGTCGCCACGGGAATCGTGCCGCTCTGCGCCGGCTGCAGAATCGAGAGCCCCCCCTCCTCTTGTGCGGCGCCGCCGGAGGTGAGGGGCGTGTGTGTGTTGAGCTAAAAAACGGAACGAGATGGGGTTCGGTCAGATGAAAGGAAAGTTGACTGGTGAGCGTTTTCTACGGTTATATGCAGGGATGCGGAGCCGAGACAATTTTGGATGGCTCCGGCTCCGGCTCCGGTCCGGGGTTATGATTTCGGCTCCGACTCCGGCTCCAGCTCCGGGTTCAAGTGTCCTAACGGCTCCAGCTCCGGCTCCGGCTCCGGGCAAAATAGTCGGCTCCGACCGGCTCCGGCTCCGGCTCCGGCAATGTACCTATATCCAAAATGTGATCGCAACGTTCTCGAGGGCGTGAAAGTCCATGAGATACAAAGGGACTATGTATTTGTACCAATGAAAAATGGCCACTGGATAAACGAACGCTCTTGACCAGATGCCAAAGGCCAGTGAACCTCAAAACTGGACCAACCTACACTGCAGTGCAGTCGTATGGCAAACTGCACTGCAGTGTTATGGCAAAAAGAAATACGGGTCAGACACAGTGACCCAAAATAGGTTTTGCGCTAGGGTGCCGAGTGGAAAATTCAGCTCGGAATGTATGGCGAGTGAGTGGAAAATTCCCCTCAAAATTTATGGCGGAGTAAAAATTTTCCAATTTGGGTACTCAGGTGGGAAACTCTCAAAGCCCTTGTTTGAACTGAGGGATGGATATTTCCTTTACTTTTCTCAAAGTAAATATTTTTAATCATCCCCAAGCAGAATTGTTGGACCATTACCATGTGAAAAATTTGGGTTAAGCAGGTAAATCTTTACCAACTGAAACCCCTTGATGCAGTTTCCAATTATTTTTTAAGGAATTGGTGAATTTCCACAAATAAAAAATTTTGGGGGGCCTCTGAGACCAACCTTTGGGGGAAAGAACCCTGGGAGCCACCAAGACTAACATTTGTGGGATGAAGATCAACTCTTGGGGGGGCTTCCCTAGACCAACTCTTGTGCCCCTCCTCTCCTCTCCCACACGACCAGCTCTAAAGGGCCCCTGAGACGAAATATCGGGGCCCCCCTAAACCAACTCTGTAGAGAGGGCCTCTGAGACCGGCAGGTAATGAAAAATGAAAGGGGATTTTTTTCGTGCAATACCTAGTGCCAAAATTAATTATCTAAGCATACACTGTATATTTTTTTGTCCGGAACAATGCCCCTCTTATACCTTTACCTATAGTTATCGGAATTTTGGAGGCCACTCCTGACCTCAATCACTACACCTCGCATACACCTATGCTAGGGCCCAGTAGAGCCTTGGTTTACACTTAACTAACCAGACGAAACAACAAACTTTCTATCATGGCAATAAACTCTTCCACTCTTGCTAAAAGGTTCTTTTCTTTACCTGTCAATTCCCCTGCTCCTCTTCACATATATACTCACCTTCATATGAATATGCTGCTTTCTATCAATCTAATCAAAGCTACAGCCTTTTTCTTTCTGCTGCTGTTGTTGTTTCTTCCTTTCGTCTACAATCAGCCAGGCGCGGCGGGTTGCGACAGCGTCAGAGCGACTACTACTTTAAATTTCTGATCGGTTGCCGCTTGCCGGTCGCATGAGCTACATAATCTGCATTTCAAAAATTACTCTAAATTAATTTTCTAAATCCTTATAGACTAGAAAATTATACAACTAAAAGCACACAAAGAGGAATACTAACAATGTTTTGTCAATAACGAATATGAAACCTGCCTTTCAAAAAGCCTAAAGATGCCGCTTTTATTTACTAGATGTAAAGACGGCGTTTTGGTAAGTCCACGCCGTAGACCAGCCATACAAAGAAGTGCCAATGTTTGAAGGGTAACTGGATGCATTCTTGTTGCCCCAAAAAAATCATTTAATGAAAATGTAGAGTTTCAATGTATTCAATTGCCGGACACTTTCAGTTCAACTTAAATATCAGCGTATTTATGCCTAGGGTGTCGTAGGGTGCCGTGAGTGGATTTGGGTGTCACACGGCGTGGACGCAGCAATGAAGGGCTGATATGGATAAAAGTTATTTTCTTCGCAATAAATGGTCAATTTTCTACGATACAATGGCAAAAAATATCCTGCTTAAAATACAAATTTCAAGATAATTGTTTTTAACAACAAGATGACCGAAATGGTTTTCACTATTCTCGGTACCAGAATACAAAAACAACTTTTCAAGGACGTAAGCCTAGAAATCATGTCCACAGATAAACTGCTTTCCAAAAATGTATCTTTCAAAGCGGTTAGCTCATTTTTTGGCTACACAAGGCTAGGGTGTCTAATTTTCCACTCACCAATTTTGTGAGTGGTGGAATTTAGTGGCGGTGTTCACCCATTGGAACTTTCTCCGGTGGGGCAGGGGGGACTGAGCGTCTTGCCCGCGCCAGAATTTCGATTCAGTTGTTCTACTGAAAGCGGTGGAGATAAGGATGCCAGGTATACTTGGCCAGAAAAATAGAAATCGCCAGATTTTCTTTCAGAAAAGCGAAAGAAGCGCATAAGAGCCGAGTTAATTTGGCGATCTTCTAGTTGATTCTCCTGCTCTTTTTTTCCAGTGGACGTTGGTAGAGGAGGCAATGGAACTGGCCTTTGTAGTAAGTATTGTTGAGTAAAATTCAATTGTAGTAAGTATTGTTACTGTTGGAAGTGAGTGGAAAATTCAGCAAAAAATATAAAAGTGAGTGGAAAATTTTGCTTGACTGGGTGTCGTTCTGCACCCAGCACCCCAGGTTTTGGGACATTGGTCAGGCATGCCCGCAAACCCACATAAAAAATTAAAGATACAACGATCAAGTAAAGCTTGGACAGCCCGCAAAGAAAAACTTCGATGAGCTAACAGCAGGGTCGTTCAAAAAAATATGTTTTTACTTTTCAGATTCGAACTCACTTTTTCCCATTATATATTCAATTTTGATTTCAATGAGCCACATTTCAAGCGTCTACGACAGCGGGAAAGATCGCCTCAAAACGGCAAAAGATTTCATGTTTCGGGCGCGATTGGCCGCCCGGCGTTGCAGTCTCCCCTTGTTAAATTGGGATGAAAGGGGTGCATAACCTACCAGTAAAGACAGCCTGGCATGTGCGTGCGTATAAGAGCGGTAGATGGGATTTAACATGCAGGCATCTACTTGTCAGATGTATTTGCAGCGCAATACTAATACATGTTATTCCACAAAGGACCTGAAATTAAATGATTCAGCACCCTAGTACTCTAAATCCCGACAGAACAGGAATGCCTTCCGGAGGCGAACCTTTCTCTAGTAACTATCGCTGGAGAACGTCGTGAGGCAGATGCTTCTCCCTATTCTCCTGCAAACTATTTAAGAGCTCTGGTACTGATAAAAGAAGATCCTGTTTCATATTTTTACCCTTTAGGTGGCTCACGAAATCCCCCACCAGCTTCACACCACGTTCTGTGGGACCATTCACGACAGTAAGTTCTGGAATACCTTGAAACAGGGGAAGCTATACCAGTCACCAGCTTCTCAACGGAGCCATTTCCTGTCAGAATCTTTCAGATTCAGGCGTTCGAATACCATCCAGCTTTCAGGAATGAGAAATTGGGAGAAGCTTGGTATCGAGCCGAGCACTTCATAGCCTCTGTCGGAAACTTTAGCCTACCTAACTGAAAGGTGGATGGTTTTGCTGTTTAGGCCAGGTACTGTATCACTGCCTTTTTACCTTCAGCATCGTGATTCTTATTTGCGAAGCAGATTATAACTTTCTGGTCACAAATAACAGTTGCGTTTGCACATTGACTTCAGCGCCTCTACACAATACCGGAGTATTATCTCGAATTGCGCAAGCTGGTTTACGTGTGGCTGTCAGGAGAGGTTGTCTCCAACAACTGTCTGTTTAGAAGACCCGGAACTCACCAGCGAGCCACATTATGGAATATAGGACATTTCTGGCATGAAGTGCGTGCTACTACTGTGTCAGATTCCGTTCATCATTCCAGAAGATACTTAAAGACAGAATATTATAATTTTTGGAGTTTAACAACGCATCAACTGCTCAGGTCATATGGCATCAGAGGAGAGAGGGAAAGAATTAGCTCGGGCTAGAGCAGGGCGCCAGATTCTGCCTCTGGGTGGGCTCGAACCCACGACACCCAGCACATAATGAATGCCATTGGCCAAGCCGAGCGCAAGCGCTAACCGACTGAGCCACTCAGACTCCGAAATGGTTAGCGGCTTTCCTTATAAGTGGTTCTAAACCATGCATTTGGGTTCCTCCGTCGCGGATAGTCAGCTTTAGAGCCTTCTATGAGCCTCAAAGCTATCCATAAAATGCAATGCAGTGTTTTCATTAAGTTAATATAGAAATCGCCCTGAATGTGCTGAAGTCAATTTGTCATCAGCTGTGGTATCTGTGCACAGAAAGTTATATTCTGTCGCGCTGGTGAGAACCACCATCTTGAAGGTAAGGAGCCAGTCGCACAACAATTGGCCAAAACAGCAAACGATTCACATTTGACTAGGGCAGGTTTAAGTTTCCGATAGAGGCTATGAAGAGCTCTGTAAATGGTCGGTACTAAGCCTCAGCCAGCTTGTTACTCCTGACAGCTGACTGGTATTCGATTGCCTGAATCTGAAATATTCTGATCAGAAATGGCTCCGTTGAGAAGCTGGTATAGCTTCCCCTATTTCAAGGTATTCCAGAACTTACTGTCGTGAACGGTCCCACAGAACGTGGTGTGAAGCTGGTGGAAGATTTCGTGAGCCACCTAAACGGTAAAAATATGAAACAGGATCTTCTTTTATCAGTACCAGAGCTCTTAAATAGTTAGCAAGAGAATAGGGAGAATCACCTGCCTCACGACGTTCCCCAGCGATAGTTGCTAGAGAAAGGTTCGCCTCCGGAAGGCATTCCTGTTCTGTCGGGATTTAGAGTACAAGGGTGCTGAATCATTTAATTTCAGGTCTTTTGTGGAATAACATGCATTTGTATTGCGCTACAAATACGTCTGACAAGTAAATGCCTGCATGTTAAATCCCATCTACCGCTCTTATACGCACGCACATGACAGGCTGTCTTTACTGGTAGGTTATGCACCCCTTATATCCCAATTTAACAAGGGAGACTGCAACGCCGGGCGGCCAATCGCGCCGGAAACATGAAATCTTTAACCGTTTTGAGGCGATCTTTCCCGCTGTCGTAGACGCTTGGAATGTGGCTTATTAAAATGAGAATTGAATATATAATGGGAAAAGTGGGTTCGAGTCTGAAAAAAGAAAAAACTTTTTTGAACGACCCTAAGCTAACAGTGTTCAACATCAAAAAACATATCAGATAGGCTGATAGCGTAATTCCTTTTCGAGAAAAATCGGAACCAACCACCCTACTGCCAAGGGCCCAGCAGCTGGTTCGCTCACTACACCACCCAATCACGGTTGGAGCGGAGCAGCAACATTGCCTCCAATATGTCTGCTCTTAGCCTGGACCTGAGATCAGTAAGCAGTAGCTTCATCGCGGAGAACAACCTCTCCACGGACACCTGAGTAACTGGTAGCGCGGCCATTACCAGGCTAGCCCGCTGGATGATGGCTGGATATCTATCTAAGATGTCGCATACGGTCGCCCTCTTTAGGCGACCCAGGTTTTTGAAGTCGGCTAGTGCCGCATCGAGTGACGGGGATGCTGTTTTCTGCGCCTTTTGCCCTGGGTTCTCGACAGGCCTAGTATAAACTACTTCTCAGAGTATATGATAGCTCTCCTGGGGTGGGGGGGGGAGGTGGGAGCAAAGATTTTATTGCTCGACAGAGCTAGTGTAAGCACCTTTTTCAAACAATTTCTTCGGCCTTTGGGGGGCCAAAAGATAGTCTGCCCCCCTTCCAGGGCTTTGGGGGGCATGACCGGAATGGCATCCCCCGGCGTATGCAGACAGTAGGGGCGGATGCAGGCCGACAGTATGGGATAAATCGTGAAAAACATATGGTTTTTTAAGAAAATCGCCAAAAATTGGGCAGTTTGGGGGGGCAGATGCCCTTTTTGCTCCCCCCATGGATCCGCCAGTGTCCGCCAATGCTTTCATTTGTTGCCAATTTCTGCCCATGCTAAATTTCCGGGGCGCATCACCTGCCCGAGAGTGAAACCGTCTACGGAACACCCTAGTTGCAATATTTCACTAATCTCGATATACATAACATATTGAGAAAATGTAATATTTCAGGTGAATAAAGGTGTTTCCATGCGACATCTCACGAGGTAAAATGTGACCATTTCACGTTTGATTTTTGGTAATTTTAGAGCTCTTTGGGAGCCGGAGCCGGACCCTTTCTGACGGCTCCGGCTCCGGCTCCGATCAAAAGTGTTTCGGCGGCTCCGGCTCCGGCTCCGGCTCCGGGCAGAATGGTCGGCTCCGACCGGCTCCGGCTCCGGCTCCGCATCCCTGGTTATATGTATCTTACAACACTGATCGCAGTTCAACGTCGTTCAAAAGTGGTTCATTCATACATGCAGCTGGCTTCGTAAGTGGATTCAAGACAATATCCCGAATTCACTTTTAATGTTTGGATACACCATTTGACTCACAATCTTGGGACCGCCAATTTCCATGTATTGATAGCGAACAATTAAGTCAATTGCATACACCTTAACCTCACTCCACGCAAATCGTGCATAGTAAAAGTATTGTGAATCATACAAAGTGCACATACCTGAACCACGGCACCAGTCAGCAGTGGCGGATCTAGCCGGATGGTTTGGGAGGGGCAAACCAAAGTCGAAAAGCAAAAAAAAAACGTCGCGCAGTGCAAAATTGCGTTACAATATGCCTTTTCGGTAGGATTTTGGGAACTGGAGACGAAAATAAAAAACGCCACGGGGTGAAAAATATGAACTCAAGCTACTTTTTTTCCTATCCAAGCCCCAATATTTACACTGAACTTCACTAATTCTGTTTGAAGTTTAGAGTTGAAGCACCAAAATCTTGCTTACAAGCTAAAAAGGAGTCAGGGAAAAAAGAAGTCGATCACTTGGGGGGGCAAAAATATAGTTTTGCCCCGAGCTTTTCCGTGTGGGGGGCAATTGCCTTTTTGCCCCCCCTGGATCCGCCACTGCCAGTCAGCCTATTTACGATATTTAATTTCCGATTTTTAACTGGGAGATTTGAAAGTTTGAAGGAGAGAGGTAATGTAAAAAAATAGGGACGTACTACTGGCTGCTTCCAACCATACCAGACACGCTCCCGGTGAGGAGCAGAAAGGTAAAGGTTCAAGGCTTGGCATTCCTCGCGATCAAACCGTTATCTAACGCCGGATAATCGGGCATGAGCGAATGGGCGTCAGAACTGCAGCCAAAAATCGACCACTTTTGATGCAGTTAGCCTGGAATCATTCCTACACCACTTGCGACTGGAGACGGCCCCTTCAGGTATGTTTATTTATTTATATATTCATTTCATCATTTCATTATATTCAACAGAAGGATGCACTTGGCGTAGGTTGAAGGATCACTTGACGAAAAGACGATGCTTCCTTCAGAGGGGTTTCTATTCAGACAGTTTAACTCATCGTCGTCGTCGTCATCGTCCGATGCTGTCTGCAGCTTTGTTGTTCTTGTTGTTTTGATAATCTGTTTGCTGTTACAGCTGAGCAAGGCAAAACACCTGAAAGCTATCAAGGAGGGTTTCTGGGGAAGACAATTCTAGTGTGACCACGTGCTTTTGATACGTGACAGGTAAGATTTTTCAGGACCAGCCACAGTCCTAATGAGGCCCCAAGAAGATCCCCGAAAGTTATTGAGCGAGAAAAGAACATCGAAGGACAGTACCACCTGAAAAACCAAACCTGAAAGTTTTGAAACAATAATGAATGAAGGTTGTTTCCATCGTGCGTCCAAGTCGGTCACAGAACTGCAAACTGGTGTTTGCCCTGCTTCAGAAATAATTATTTGATTTAAACGGCAGACAACACTGCTGCCATGGACAGGCGCGCTGTAATTAGGACACATGACACAGCGTAATCAAATAAGTCTGGCCCCGGCGGGTTTGTGCTCTGTCCGGGGCTGTCTGGTGCATCTTTAATGGAGCTAGACAACCCAAAGCACTCTCATCTGCGCAGCGACCAGTCTGGCTCCTTTTGTGCAACATAGCCCCAGAAACAAGCGATGGTCATCAACCCAGTTTCAAAATGGCGCTACATTGGAAATGCTACGCCACTTGCGTGCAGTAGAAATGATCTGTTGCTTTATTCTGTCTTCGGTCAAACTCAAACCCGTTTATTTTATCGTTTATATTTGAAGCTGCGCAGTTTTCCAGGTCATGTTCTCGGTCTCCATAAACAGCACGGTGTAATATCGTCAGCCTCTGCTCCCCGGGCTCAAATTCTGCTCGTCGCATAGCAACGCCTATTCAAGCGAAACATCCTAGTTTGGAGAAAAAATCACACCATTGCATTCACGTTGGGTCTATCACTTATCATTTCCGACCAAACTAAATCTATTTATACCGATATCTACAATATTGAATGCCAAGACGCCAGTCACAGCAGCATTACCATTAAAAACAACTAAAACGACTCGGTCTATCCCCAATAAAAACATCGCGGACCTCCACCAACTTCGGCGGTAGCTTCCAGCGGGTGCTGGGTAACCCTTGGCCGGGACGCCGGGAGCGTGCGGCGACGGCAGGAAGGTCGTCAGGGCCAGCTCTGTAAGTCTGCTGCAGCAGTCCACGGCGACCAGGCCCGACACCGCAGTTTACAGCCGCTCCGCCACTCAGCAGCCAACCGCGAAGGCTGCCTGGCCCGAGCCGGCGCAGCAGCCGGCCCGGGCAGGGCACGCTGGGACACGCCGGTAGGGTAGGTGGGAAGAGTGGTGGGGCACACTGGGACACGTGGGTAGGGCACGCTGAACAGATTAGGTAGGGCAGGATACGCGGGGCAGTAGGGCAGACTGGCCGGGGCGGCTGGGGCAGGCTGGCCGGGGCGGCTGGGGCAGACTGGCCGGGGCGGCTGGGGCAGGCTGGCCGGGGCGGCTGGGGCAGGCTGGCTGGGGCGGCTGGGGCAGGCTGGCCGGGGCGGCCGGGACAGGCTGGCCGGGGCGGCTGGGGCAGGCTGGCCGGGGCGGCTGGGGCGGGGCGGCTGGGGCGGCTGGGGCAGGCTGGCCGGGGCGGCTGGGGCGGGCTGGGTCGAGTGAGAAGAGCGAACAGCGGCGTTACTATGCATGTTTCATGGCGCACTGTGGCATCCACAAAGCAAAATTATTCTCACATACTCCTCCAATTTGCATTGGCAAAAATTGCCAGCAGCATTCATTTAACACCTTCATTCATGCAAGCATGACACAAATACGCCCAGAATGCCACGCAGTACGCTGATGGTCGAACGGCCCTTAGCGTTTTAGCCGAACGTTTGTACAGTTGCATGATAAATGTGGTGCTTCACCGTGAAACACTGATCCGGGTTGAAATCCTTTTGATCTCAGTGTTGCGTCCACCAGAGAATTGGAGCACATTTCCAGATCTAAATTGCAGTCTGTCCGTTTCCATTGTTGGACTGCCTGTATTCTAAGGTCTGTGCATACTGCATATTGCACTGCGACGTGGACGGCCCGGATAAATGGCCAAGTCGGTATTCGGTCTGCCTTACCTAGCCACATATCAATCACGTGACATCCGACTATGATGGCCAGACATACAAGACGAAAAGGCGGAGAAGGAGTATTTCGTAAGAAGTCAGCACCAAATATTTATCAAGTTTCACTGAAACGGCATGAATCTTAATAGCAGCGTCTTTACCCCACCCCTGCAGTCGCTCCTGGGCACGAACCACAATAACATTCTGAGAAACATTTCAGAGCCGGGATTCCAGACGGCCGTACAAGCAGTGCCGGTAAATCAGGCACCTTGTATTCAACGGCGGCGCCTGGTGGGAGAGAACGGCTCAATCGGCAGCCATTTTCCCCCATCGCATCAGTTGCACGATGCTGGGTGAGAGCGGCCCGAGGACTGGGACTCCTGGTCTCACGGTGCACAGGCACGGGCTGCTCCACCTGGATCGAGTCGCCACAGTCCTGATCTGGCTCCACACCGATGCAAGACGCAACTTCAGACCCCACACGGACGACAGAAACATAACCAAAGTACCGAAAACAAACACGGATGCTATAAAACCTGGACGAGGTCCTGCATCACGCAGAATGGTCCGGGGAAGGAATGGCGGAGATGCATTATTCATTTCACAAAATGATCACACTACGTTCAACAATGAGAGAATCAACGCGTCTGAGACGTTTTTCTATTTTCTAACCAATTGGTAATTCAGCCAATTTAGGAATCTAGCCAGTTTTAGAATGGCGTAGTGTTCTAGCCCACAAAATGGAGAGGATGGAGACATAGCGGAGCGGATGATGTGCCAATTCAACGAATGCATTGATAAGTCCGGGCTCTCGCTTAAATCCGATAAAAACACTGCCCTCTGACTGGAACTCCACATCAGCCGAACACGATTTCCAGAATGTTCAGTCGGTTCCCTTTCAAACACGCCCCGATATTCTTCAGATGTGTAGGCCACGACTCAGCTGAAGTTCTCGTGATCACTTCATCAAATATATTGTGATCTAATTAAGCAAGAAGGCGACCCCGTGGGCATCGTATCACGGTCGGCTGCGGTCAGCCATGCTCATTTGCAGAGCACACCGTCTTCCAGAAGCCAGGTGGCTACTCCTCTGGGGATATTTATGCGCTTTATAAACCATCTATCAGGATGGAGTAACGGGTCTCCGTTGTGGGCCGCGATAGTCGGCTGCCGCCGCGCCGCCCCTCAGCCGTCGGCCGACGCTCGCATTACCATACTAATTATGACAATCGGGGTAAGTTAATTAGCGGCACCGCGGCGCCGCGCTGCAGGCGAGCCGCACCAACTCCAGCAACAGCAGACGTCCAGCGGATGCAGCTGTAGTTTTACTGCTTCAGCAGCGCCGCCGGCACGGTATGTGTTGAGACACAGCCAGTCTCAAACTGCAAGCATAACGACAGCCGCAAAATTCTGGTGATACGGTCAGATATACAACTGCAGCAATCTTACTCCATAACTGCAGCAATCCCACCTGCCCCACAACTGCAGCAATCCCAACACCCTCACAACTGCAGCAATCCCACCTGCCGGTGCCCCACAACTGCAGTAATCTCACCAGTTGGAGCCCCTCAACTGTGGCAAAACAACCAGCCCCACAAATGTAGCAAAACAACCAGCCCCACAGCTGTAGCAAACAACCAGCCCTACAACTGTAGCAAAACAACCAGCCCCACAAATGTAGCAAAATAGCCAGCCCCAAAACTGTAGCAAAACAACCAACCCCACAAATGTAGCAAAATAGCCAGCCCCAAAACTGTAGCAAAACAACCAGCCCCACAACTGTAGCAAAATAGCCAGCCACAAAATTGTAGCAAAACAACCAGTCCCACAACTGTAGCAAAACAACCAGCCCTACAACTGTAGCAAAAAAGCCAGCCACAAAACTGTAGCCAAGTTGTCAGCTGCAGAAATATACAAATGCTTCCAGCTTCAGCACCAGAGCCAGAGCCTGCCTCACGAGCCGCATCTGACTGACCCCGCGCTGCCCAGCGCCAGCTGATCCGTCTACGGCACCGATCCCAGGCACCAACAGCCACAATCACTGCCCTCTCACATTCAAGTGGGCGCTCCCTCACAGAGACCCGTTTATAACATACCAGCCGCGTGTGAGCAGTACGGACCAGCTGTCACCACGACAGACCTACGTAGTTATGGCAGACCAGCTGTCAGCTCACGACAGACCTACCGTCAGCTTATGGCAGACCAGCTGTCAGCTCACTACAGAACAGGTAGCTGCCAGCTCACAACACACCTGGTGTCAGCTTATGGCAGACCTGTGTCAGCCTATGGCAGACCAGCTGGCACCTCACAACAGAATTGCTGTCAGCTCATGAAATACCTGTTGTCACCCCATGGCAGACCAACTGTCAGCCCACTAGAGAATATGGAGCTGTCAGCTCACAAAAGACCTGCTGTCTGCTCACTACCTAATATCTTTTAGCTCAAGACAGACCAGCGGTCAGCTCACTACAAAATAGCTGTCTGCTCATGACTAATCTCCTGTCAGCTTATAACAGACCAGCTGTCAGTTCACTACAGGATATGGGGAGGCATGGTCGTGGAGTGGTCAGCGCAGCTGATTTCCATGCAGCCGACCCGGGTTCAAGACCCGGCGGCTTCCCTGAACAAGGAGTAAGCTAACCCCCGAGAAACCCTTCCGATGGGGAAAGAGTTCGCGACGTCCTATGACGCTGGCTGTTAATGCGTCGATAAGCCCCAACAATTTGTATTATTATTATCACTGCAGAATACCTGTCTGCTCGCAACAGACCTGCTGTCAGCTAATAGCAAAACACATTTAGCTCACGACAGAACTGCTGTCAGCTTATGTCAGACCAGCTGCCAGCTCACGACAGAACATAATTGGTATGAGTTGAAACTGAACTGGCAGAAAAAGATGTTTCACTCTAGCAGCAGGATAGTAAAAACAGGGCAGCTATCCTCCCCAGCCGGAGCGGCTGCTCCAGGGAGAGTAAAGCAGCTGTATGGCACAACTACAGGCCGGTTGGATAGCACAGCCACAGGTAAGCCGGATAGCACAACTACAGGTCAGCTGGATAGCACAGCTACAGGTCAGCTGGATAGCACAGCTACAGGTAAGCCGGATAGCACAACTACAGGTCAGCTGGATAGCACAGCTACAGGTCAGCTGGATAGCACAGCTACAGGTAAGCCGGATAGCACAACTACAGGTCAGCTGGATAGCACAGCTACAGGTCAGCTGGATAGCACAGCTACAGGTAAGCCGGATAGCACAGCTACAGGTCAGCTGGATAGCACAACTACAGGCCGGTTGGATAGCACAGCCACAGGTAAGCCGGATAGCACAACTACAGGTCAGCTGGATAGCACAGCTACAGGTCAGCTGGATAGCACAACTACAGGTCAGCTGGATAGCACAACTACAGGCCGGTTGGATAGCACAGCCACAGGTAAGCCGGATAGCACAACTACAGGTGCCGGATAGCACAACTACAGGTCAGCTGGATAGCACAGCTACAGGTCAGCTGGATAGCACAGCTACAGGTAGCCGGATAGCACAACTACAGGTCAGCTGGATAGCACAGCTACAGGTCAGCTGGATAGCACAGCTACAGGTAAGCTGGATAGCACAGCTACAGGTCAGCTGGATAGCACAACTACAGGCCGGTTGGATAGCACAGCCACAGGTAAGCCGGATAGCACAGCTACAGGTCAGCTGGATAGCACAGCTACAGGTCAGCTGGATAGCACAGCTACAGGTCAGCTGGATAGCACAACTACAGGCCGGTTGGATAGCACAGCTACAGGTCAGCTGGATAGCACAGCTACAGGTAAGCCGGATAGCACAGCTACAGGTCAGCTGGATAGCACAGCTACAGGTCAGCTGGATAGCACAGCTACAGGTCAGCTGGATAGCACAGCTACAGGTCAGCTGGATAGCACAACTACAGGTCAGCTGGATAGCACAGCTACAGGTCAGCTGGATAGCACAGCCACAGGTCAGCTGGATAGCACAGCTACAGGTCAGCTGGATAGCACAGCTACAGGTCAGCTGGATAGCACAGCTACAGGTCAGCTGGATAGCACAGCTACAGGTCAGCTGGATAGCACAGCTACAGGTCAGCTGGATAGCACAGCTACAGGTCGGTTGGATAGCACAGCTACAGGTCAGCTGGATAGCACAGCTACAGGTCAGCTGGATAGCACAGCTACAGGTCAGCTGGATAGCACAGCTACAGGCCGGTTGGATAGCACAGCTACAGGTCAGCTGGATAGCACAGCTACAGGTCGGTTGGATAGCACAGCTACAGGTCAGCTGGATAGCACAGCTACAGGTCAGCTGGATAGCACAGCTACAGGTCAGCTGGATAGCACAGCTACAGGTCAGCTGGATAGCACAGCTACAGGTCGGTTGGATAGCACAGCTACAGGTCAGCTGGATAGCACAACTACAGGTCAGCTGGATAGCACAGCTTCAGGTCAGCTGGATAGCACAGCTACAGGTCAGCTGGATAGCACAGCTACAGGTCAGCTGGATAGCACAGCTACAGGTCAGCTGGATAGCACAGCTACAGGTCAGCTGGATAGCACAGCTACAGGTCAGCTGGATAGCACAGCTACAGGTCAGCTGGATAGCACAGCTACAGGTCAGCTGGATAGCACAGCTACAGGTCAGCTGGATAGCACAGCTACAGGTCAGCTGGATAGCACAGCTACAGGTCAGCTGGATAGCACAGCTACAGGTCAGCTGGATAGCACAGCTACAGGTCAGCTGGATAGCACAGCTACAGGTCAGCTGGATAGCACAGCTACAGGTCAGCTGGATAGCACAGCTACAGGTCAGCTGGATAGCACAGCTACAGGTCAGCTGGATAGCACAGCTACAGGTCAGCTGGATAGCACAGCTACAGGTCAGCTGGATAGCACAGCTACAGGTCAGCTGGATAGCACAGCTACAGGTCAGCTGGATAGCACAGCTACAGGTCAGCTGGATAGCACAGCTACAGGTCGGTTGGATAGCACAGCTACAGGTCAGCTGGATAGCACAGCTACAGGCCGGTAGGATAGCACAGCTACAGGTCGGTAGGATGGTACAGCTGAAGGTCGGTTAGATAGCACAGCTACAGGTCGGTCTGATAGCAAAGCTTCAGGTCAGGTGACTAGTACATCTGACTGCTGTGAGGATCCAGACTGAGTGAGTTGGTGAGTGAAGGGGTGGGGGGGGGGTGAGCGGTAAGTTCGTGAAAGGGCCGGAGCACCCACTGCGCCAGTGTTCTGCCGCTCTGTATTGAGCAGAAATGAGAAGCCCCAGGCGAGGGGCGCCAAGACAGCGGCGCCGATACTCTATAGGTACGGAGCTTGAGCCGCTCAAACCGTAGGCGTAGGAATAGGGAAGAGGGGGCCACGGCCCCCAATGTTCAAGACCTTAACCATTGATCATATGGTGTTGACTGAAAAGAAAAGACTTAAAAATACACCTTACGCCCCCCCCAGCCATGTTCTGGACTTCCCTATACCTACTTACGGCCCATACCAAGTTCACAAGAAGGAGATGTGGAAATGATGACTAACAATTTGGCAGCCTCTTTAGGAGGCTAATCATAACAAAAAACGATAGTAACTGGTCATGCCTTCTCATGTCTCTAAGAGCACGGGTTTACATGATAATTCGAAGTCAACAGATAAAAACAAGCCACCAGACCCCGAGAAAAGTTCATGCCACTTTATCACGTCGGAGAAAACAACACGCAAGGCCAGAATGAATCCGCACGATTCTTCCGCCGCCGGCAGCCCACAGAGAAAAACTGTGTGTGTCGGCAGTTGAGGGGGCTTCAGTTTCTGACGCTACATTGCGCACGGTATCAAACCGTCTCAATAGCAGCCATTCTGTAAAGCCCGTACCATATCACCAATTCTACAGTTATGCTGGCGCCTCATCGTTCCATCCGTCGCGGCGAGAAATGTAGATGATCTCCAACCAGTTCTCCGTCGTGAATTGTACAACACACTGGAGCCGTCACCTATTTGTCAAGGAAAGGTGGCTTGGGAAGACTTTGCGGGAGTAACTCATCGCTGGATACGCAAATGGTATTCGTCATCGCGAGTTGAACCAAGCAGGCGGCAGAACTGAGGCCGGATGTCCGATACAGGCACGGTGCATACCGCAGCATCCGGTTCTCGACCTATGGAGCACTCCAGAGAGCCGTATCAAAGCTTGGTTTGGATTTCAGACACTGCCGGGATCCCGGATGAGCCTGGAGTCCATGTCAAATTCCGGCTGCAAGTCTGGGCTCGCAGGCAGCCGCCCAGCGCGTGCCGAAGAGGAGCAGCACGTGCCGATGACAAGACGCAGACTTCGCTGACAGTACTGTCTCAGCGCTGGTCCCGAACAGCCACAATAGACGAAAGACCTCGGAAAAGGAGGCAAAGGCGAGAGAAGGCTTCTCCCATGGTACTTTTCTCGTGTTCTTCACAGGGCGAACAGTGTAACTTATAGTGGCAGGCGACGTGACGAGTACTGGCGAGCGGGAAAGGGTGCAAAGGCGCTATTACCAGCCCCAGCCCCACAATCCATCTCAGTTCATCTAAATATTTCGAAGAAACTTAATCCCTTTTTCCAGCCATTATTGTTTGGAAAATGCATTAGGTACAGCTCGCAAATAAGCGAAATTGGTATGAGTCGGCATGGCGCTCTAGACAGTCTTTTGATATGTAGAAACACGCTTTAAAGCCACACAGCATCAATATATGTTTATACCAAATAGCATTCTTGAGCGCTTGTCTCATTCTCGAACACAGCAGTCTGGAGGGGACCACAGCACTTTCACCATTCACGCAATATGGCAAGTATAGAGCTTCTGATAACACTTACCATAAGAAGACAAATGACGGCTCCAGACACGACAGCCATAACGGAAAACAGTGGATCACTTCAGAGTTTTGGCCGTGTTTTTCTAACACGAAGTTCCCCCCGCCCGTGTTGCCACACGCACCCTCCACCGGCCTCGCGCGCTGGCGAACTGACTCTGTCTCTACGCCGCCTGGTGCATGTCGTGCCTTTACGATCAGAGGGATGCCGCCACCCGCCTTAGCGGCGTCTTATTTTAGCGAAATTCTGTCGAGGGTGGTTAACTGATCTTTAACTATGTGCCATTATCTTGCATAAATATTTTGCGAGTAAATGATGTTCGTTGAAGTTAAAGGATGTTGAACTAATTCTCGCTAAAACAAAGTCCTGCGTGCTGTTCGGCGCGAAATTGGAACGGCCAGCAGAGGCTCCCTACAATTAGCCGGCCAGAGCCGGCTGAATTTTGACCGCATCAGACGTTCAGACGTGACGCCGACCCCACCAGCCCCCACCCCGAGCTTCAGGAGGGCCCAGAACTGATCTGGAAAAATTACCACAGAAGACGTTTACGATCTCCTGACCACCCTCTAACCGTTGGCCTGCCAAATTGAAATACGTTCCTGTCATGATATCAAGTAAACAAGTAGTTATTTACTTAGCATGGCCTTAGATTACATTTCTGATTTCAGAATAGGACTGCATTTTTTTAAATTGGTGACTCAAGGTACCCGAATTCACAGTTTTTATAATCAGTTGGATCCAAGCCACGGAGGTCATCACCGTGCTTCTGATAGACGGAGAATTCTACCGTGCTTCTGATAGACGGAGAATTCTACCGTGCTTCTGATAGACGGAGAATTTTACCGTGCTTCTGATAGGCGGAGAATTCTACCGTGCTTCTGATAGACGGAGAATTCCCGTCGGTGACAATTCTACCCAAGTTTCAAGGCTACGAGAGTGCATTACTTATTGTTTTGCCTGATCATGAGGATAGTCCAATTGTAGGAGACACCTATATTCCTTAGAAACGGGGCTAACCGATAGAGCCGTCTTCATTGAGAACCCAACGAAGGTTATGGAGAAGAGCCTCATCGCACTAACCATTATGAATCTTCTTCAGGCCGACCACGCTTTGAGTAGCCAAGTATACGATGATCTTCATGTCACATTCGTACGTGACTGGGGGAATGATAACATATTTATTTGAATACAGATTCATGTTTAAACAACCCATCTGGAACTAACTTTGAAAACGGATGACACCATACGCGTCGGAAAAGGGGGGCCAGGGGGGGCCTGGCCCACCACTTTTTGGCCAAAAATTTCCTGATCTCAGTCAAAATGAGAGACAACCGGATATTCTTATATCCAGCCGCTGCGGAATGCAGCGAGGAGCCCAAATTCGAACAGTTTTTGGTCCTGATGTTGAAAGTTTTTTGTCAGCATCAGGTTGAAGTTTGGCTGGCCCCCCCACTTTTTTGCCGGTGGCGACACTTATGGATGACACCCTGCAGTTTTTAGCAGTGGTAGATCCAAGAGGGGCAAAAAGGCATTTGTCGCGCCTCCCCCAACGTAAGATATCGGGGAAAAACTATGCTTTTGACCCCTCAAAGCTATCGACCTTCCTTTTACCCCCCGACTCCTTTTTAGTCTATATGCAAGGTTCTGGTACTTCAATTAACTTCAAACAGAACCAGTCAACTTCAGTATAAACGTTGAGCCCTGGATAGAGAGGACAAGCATCTTGTGGCCACAGCTTCCTCCCCGTGGCGTTTTTTTTTACTTGAACTGCCCCCTCCCCAACTACCGGCTAGATCCGCCATTGGTTTTTATTTTTGAGAGTCAAGATTATGCTTCAAAGCTACAATGGACACAGCACGAACAATTATGAGAAAGAAAGTCAGTCTCTCATTTGCATGACCAGGAGCACCCTGTGCAGAAATAAAATGTAATCCACTTGTGTAGCTTCTGAATGCAGTGGCGGATCCAGGGGGGGGCAAAAAAGGCAATTGCCGCCCCCAAACGGAAAAGCTTGGGGCAAACTATGTTTCCCCCAAAGCGATCAACCTCCTTTTTCCCCGACTCCTTTTTAGCTTGTAAGCAATATTTTGGTGCTTCAACTCTCAACTTTAAACAGAATTAGTGAAGTTCAGTGTAAATATTGGGGCTTGGATAGGGAAAAAAGTATCTTGAGTCTATATTTTTCACCCCGTGTCGTTTTTTTTGCTTATCGTCTCCAGTTCCCACAATCCTACCAAAAAGGCATATTGTAACGCAATTTTTCACTGCGCGACGTTTTTTTTTGCTTTCGACTTTGGTTTGCCCCTCCCAAACCACCCGGCTAGATCCACCACTGGGACCAGTCAACATCAGTGTGAAAATTGGGCCTTGGTCCTCTTGATATTTTGAATTGCTTTGGAGTGGATGATCCTTGGATATCAAAAACAAGCATTTTGTGGCCACATATTTCACCCCGGGACGTTCTTTGTGTTTTTTTGTTTGTTTTTTTTTGTTCATTTGATTTTCGACTTGTGTTTACCCAAAAACCTACTGTCTAGTTAAATTAGTTAAATTGATGCAAGATATTTGGCCGTTGTATAACAGTGGTTGACAGATATTAACACTTAAACCAACACAGCAGGCAGATGAACGCGTTTCGACAAAAATTGTCCTCTTCAGCATCTATGGTAGGAGGGATAAGGAACCCGTCATCAAGACATTCGGCAGTTTCATCGTTTGGATTTTTGTGCAAAATTATCGTGCGATAGAAATATAAAGGCACCGTTTTTGAGGATATTCCAATAATGCTTCTTGAATTATTCTAAAATGTATACAAGCAAGCTTCGATATGAGACAATCTAGCCTTATCACTTGTTTTAAATAATGTTCTATTTTTATTTTATCATCATTATTGTTTTTGTTATTATTATATAAACTTTTTTCTCTCTCTTTACTTAACCAACTCCTAATACAGCCGCAGATTTTGCCCATTTCATGAAGCCTGGCCTAAGATTAAAAGTATCATTTTTAGCTATATGTGCTGCTTCTGTAGCTTTCCTATTATCTTTGTTTTTACAAACTGCTATAATTTTAGCTCTATCCCAGTTTGGTAGATGATTTGTTTTCATGGAATGTATGACAAATGCACTGAATTCTGAGTTGTTTCGAAGGCCTCTTCTATATTCTTTTAATCTTGTTTTTAGACCCCGTCCTGTTTCACCTATGTACGACTTCGTACACGACCCGCACGGCACCTGGTACACTACACTTTTTGGATCTGAGTCATCTGATCTTTCTTTTTCGCTAAGATGCTACTAAGTTTTTTACCGGAACAAAATGCTACTTTGCAACCCGTTTCTTCAAGTTTGTTTGCAATAATTTCAGCTGGTTTGGAGTAAGGTATCGTAACACATCGTATCTGTTCCTTTTTGTTGGATTTCGCGGATCGTTTTCTTATATCTAGAGCTTTCTTTTTCATATTAATCAGAAATCCTCTCGGATATTTTAGCTTCGTGAACGAGGTCATAATATGTTCTATCTCTTCTTGCAGGTATTCATCACTACAAATACGGAAGGCCCTAAGAAAAATCCTAATACCACTCCTCGCTTCACCCTATCACTGTGACCTGAGTAATAATGTACATAGCATTCCTTGTTCGTTGGCTTTCGATATACTTTGAATTTAACCCTTGCCCCGGTGGCGGGTACGAGCCACCTTCGCCCTGGTGGGGGGCTAAAAGACCCCCCACGATCTCAAAAACTAAGAGAGCTAGAAAAAGCGCAAAACGGCAATCGAAAGCTCTTCGAAAATGATATCGAAAATACTTCGGTCATTTTTCTTGTCAGGTCAATATCAAGGTCACCAGAGGTCAAAATAGGTCAAAATCGCTAATATGAGGTGTACTAAGAAAACCTCCTATATCTCAGAAACTATGATAGCCAGAAACATTTTTCTAACACCATTCGAAAGCTCTTGAGATGTGCTTTCATTACAGTGGCATTCATTTTCGTGTCAGGTCAAAGCCTAGGGAGCTACAGGTCACTAAATATTGGGCATATTCTTGGGCATGTCCATAGCCACCCATGCATAAGGGCGTTTACTTTTTCGCCAATAGCTTCCAAACCAAACAAGATACAGCCATAGTTTATGCACCATTGCAATCCTCTCGTCAATACGAATCGAATGATATATGATATTGCTATGCCAGGTCAAATTTAAGAATTTGACCTGACCCAGGTCAACGGTCTGACCCAACTTGACCTGGTATAGTCATGATGTATATCATTTGACTTCCAGTGACTATACAAACACTTTGGTGACAAAATAAAAGCTCTATCTTAGTTTATTCAAAATTTATAGAGAAAAACACCAAAAATGCTTATTTGACCTAAGGTGACCTTTTAAAGGTCACAAGTCAAAAATTTGGTATCAGCTTCAGAAATGGGCTAAGAGCAAGTCGCAACCGATGTTTGAAGTTGATTCCATCCATACTTACTGAGAAAAGCTCATTTCGTGATTTTCCCCATGCATTGTCAATGGGGAGGTCATGCTCTGCACATGACCTTAGGTCACCAATATCAAAAATCCCGGAACAAATGTTGTAGCTCCTGGTGGGCCCAAGATGTGGTATGAGTTTCAACTTGATCGTTTAACCCTTCTTTTAGTTATGTCGTCCTAAGTATTTTTGAGGTGAGGTCACTTCACCTGACCTGGTGACCTGACCTGATATGACCTTGAGCCAAAATTTTCAGGAAAGATGTAAAAATGATGAAGGAACAGCTAGACCAGTTTGGCGCTGCGCGCCGCCGTTTGTTGGTCACTTCGGAAAACCCGAGGGGGTCTAAAAGACCCCCACCCGCGAAGGTTAACTTCGGCACTCCTAACAATCTCTGTGTCAAGGAAAGCTAGAGTTCTCTGATGTTCTTTTTCAATGGTGAACTGGATTTTCGGATCAACTGAGTTTAGTTGATTGAGTTTAGTTTCTAAGTCCATATCATTGGGGACTACAACTAATATGTCATCAACATATCGAGCCCAGATCACATTTGACCCCATTATCTCTAGGTAATGATGTTTTTCAAGCCATTCCATGTATAGGCATGCAGCAACTGGGCTCAACGGTGAACCCATCGCAAGACCACTGTGTTGAAAGTACTCATCCGAGTTGAAAGTGAAACCACCAAAATTCATGCACATTTTTAGCAATTTTAAATAGTCTTGTTTTGGTAAGGGCAGTTGGTCAGGGTTCATGTTCTTTGTTACGGATTCGATAGCTTTCATTGCCCCCTCTACTGAAACGTTCGTAAATAATGATTTAACATCAAAACTGGCTAGAAACTTATCTGAGAAATCGATGTCCTTAATTTTCATCATGAGGTCATCAGTATTCTGTAGGTGTGCGTCGCTGACGGCACCCAACGAGCTTGATAGGGGTCTTGCTAATACTTTGGCGATACGATGAGGAGCACTGCCAATCCCTGACGTAATGGGACGCATCGGTATATTTGTTTTGTGCAGCTTTGGAAGACCGCGCATTCGTGGTGCGGTAGGAGCCTCTTCCAGAAGGTGAAGGAGTTGTTTTCCCTTTTCAGACTTTTGTAACATCACAGAGAGACAAGAATTCGTCACCAGAAAAAAGATATCCAGCAGTTTCAATCGTTTAAAATTCCTTCAAGACTGTATCATTGAACAAGTTTTACCAAAATCAGCTCCTCAACAACTTAAAAGAAAAGATCATCCCTTTAGTGCTTCTGCGCGTTCATTCCTCGAAGAAGCATGTGCTGAGGTAAAAGACAAGATATATGTTCTAAAAGACGAACTAAAGGGAATACAATTGTCGATATCATTACGAACAAAGCTCAACAAATTCAAAGATAAACAAAAAGCGAAACTGAAACAAAAACTGAAGAATCTGTGCGATGCTAGTCCATGGAAAGAAGCCGGGAACGTTGACATAGTTACAAATTTATCAACACGGTCACTCAGTAATTATGAAAAAGAAGCGTTATCTCTTGGTTTCAAGTTTGATACAGGCAGAGACAAAGATCATTATGTAGATCATGTCCGTAGGAACTACAAATATTACGAGGATGATATAGAGAAGGGATTTATACAAGGCATTCTGTTATGCTGTAAGGCTCTAACGGACAAAGAACCTGATAAACTACCTAGAAGATACATGAACGCGTTGAAGAGCCTTGCCAATGACCGGTCAATAATCATTACTCAAGCGGATAAAGGAGGAGGAGTTGTGATATTGGATAAGGCTGCATACATAAACAAAATGAAGAATCTCTTACAAGACACAGATACCTATGAGAAAAAAGCTTCTGGATTTATTGAAAAAACTCAGTAAGAAATTCAACCAAGAAACAAGAAAACTGTTACAAAAGTCTGAAAAGGGAAAACAACTCCTTCACCTTCTGGAAGAGGCTCCTACCGCACCACGAATGCGCGGTCTTCCAAAGCTGCACAAAACAAATATACCGATGCGTCCCATTACGTCAGGGATTGGCAGTGCTCCTCATCGTATCGCCAAAGTATTAGCAAGACCCCTATCAAGCTCGTTGGGTGCCGTCAGCGACGCACACCTACAGAATACTGATGACCTCATGATGAAAATTAAGGACATCGATTTCTCAGATAAGTTTCTAGCCAGTTTTGATGTTAAATCATTATTTACGAACGTTTCAGTAGAGGGGGCAATGAAAGCTATCGAATCCGTAACAAAGAACATGAACCCTGACCAACTGCCCTTACCAAAACAAGACTATTTAAAATTGCTAAAAATGTGCATGAATTTTGGTGGTTTCACTTTCAACTCGGATGAGTACTTTCAACACAGTGGTCTTGCGATGGGTTCACCGTTGAGCCCAGTTGCTGCATGCCTATACATGGAATGGCTTGAAAAACATCATTACCTAGAGATAATGGGGTCAAATGTGATCTGGGCTTGATATGTCGATGACATATTAGTTGTAGTCCCCAATGATATGGACTTAGAAACTAAACTCAATCAACTAAACTCAGTTGATCCGAAAATCCAGTTCACCATTGAAAAAGAACATCAGAGACCTCTAGCTTTCCTTGACACAGAGATTGTTAGGAGTGCCGAAGTTAAATTCAAAGTATATCGAAAGCCAACGAACAAGGAATGCTATGTACATTATTACTCAGGTCACAGTGATAGGGTGAAGCGAGGAGTGGTATTAGGATTTTTTCTTAGGGCCTTCCGTATTTGTAGTGATGAATACCTGCAAGAAGAGATAGAACATATTATGACCTCGTTCACGAAGCTAAAATATCCGAGAGGATTTCTGATTAATATGAAAAAGAAAGCTCTAGATATAAGAAAACGATCCGCGAAATCCAACAAAAAGGAACAGATACGATGTGTTACGATACCTTACTCCAAACCAGCTGAAATTATTGCAAACAAACTTGAAGAAACGGGTTGCAAAGTAGCATTTTGTTCCGGTAAAAAACTTAGTAGCATCTTAGCGAAAAAGAAAGATCAGATGACTCAGATCCAAAAAGTGTAGTGTACCAGGTGCCGTGCGGGTCGTGTACGAAGTCGTACATAGGTGAAACAGGACGGGGTCTAAAAACAAGATTAAAAGAACATAGAAGAGACCTTCGAAACAACTCAGAATTCAGTGCATTTGTCATACATTCCATGAAAACAAATCATCTACCAAACTGGGATAGAGCTAAAATTATAGCAGTTTGTAAAAACAAAGATAATAGGAAAGCTACAGAAGCAGCACATATAGCTAAAAATGATACTTTTAATCTTAGGCCAGGCTTCATGAAATGGGCAAAATCTGCGGCTGTATTAGGAGTTGGTTAAGTAAAGAGAGAGAAAAAAGTTTTATATAATAATAACAAAAACAATAATGATGATAAAATAAAAATAGAACATTATTTAAAACAAGTGATAAGGCTAGATTGTCTCATATCGAAGCTTGCTTGTATACATTTTAGAATAATTCAAGAAGCATTATTGGAATATCCTCAAAAACGGTGCCTTTATATTTCTATCGCACGATAATTTTGCACAAAAATCCAAACGATGAAACTGCTGAATGTCTTGATGACGGGTTCCTTATCCCTCCTACCATAGATGCTGAAGAAGACAATTTTTGTCGAAACGCGTTCATCTGCCTGCTGTGTTGGTTTAAGTGTTAATATTTGGCCGTGCAACGTTTTTTATTGCTTTTCGGCTTTGGTTTGCCCCCCCCCGAAACTTACCGACTTGATCCGCCAGTGCTTGCTATAGAACGCCTTTTTGCAGAGATTGGATAGCTCGCTGATCGGGGGGATGGGTGGAATAGCCTCAAAATCTCCTTGCCACCAGTCCCGGGTTCAAATCCCGGCGGAGTGTCTGAACAAGTTGATCTGATCCCCCAAATCCCTCCTAACCGGGTGAGAGTTAGTGACGCCGAATAACCTTGGCAGTTGGTGCGTCGTTAAACAATTATGATTAGCTCACTGATCTTGCTATTCGCCAATTTCTCAAATGTTCAAACTCGATACCTGAGGTGTTAAACTGTACCGCGGGCCATCTCCTGGAGTTATACTGTACCGTCAAGTACACTTTAAGCGTTGTTCTTTATACTGTGCCGCCGAGCACGCACCGCCTGGAATCATACTGTGCCGTGGAACACGCCTCTTGGACTGCACGATAACTGGAGCTTCCGTACGTGTCGGAGAACGGGGGGGGGCGGGGCGAGGGACCTGGTCCCCTGCTTTTCATCTCAATATTTCCAGCGCTCAGCTGGATCGGGAAATTTTGTAAGTCTGACGACCAGTTAGTGCGGGAGGTCAATGGCCGTGCCTAAATTATGAAGACATTTGTATGATTTTTGTCTTCCAGAATATACAACCACACACGAAAATTTCCGGTGAATATGGGGCCAATCCTTCAGGTTTATTGCGGTGCAACATGGAAAAGATGCAGCCCTGAGTTGTTATATTTATTTAGTAGACCTGGGGAAGTATACAATTGCCTGGAATGTATGTGCACATAAGCTAAAAGGCCTTCAAATTCATTCAATTTGTCAGCTGTGTGCAGTGGCGGATCTAGCCAGTCGGTTTGGGAGGGGCAAACCAAAATCAAAAGTCGAAAAGCAAAAAAAACAAAAAAAAAACGTCACGCCGCGACAGCTCCACTACAATATCACTTGCCGGTAGAATTTTAGGTATTTGAGGCGAAAAGCAAAAAAGCTTCACGGGATTAAAAATATGGGCTCGAGATACTTTTTCCAGTCTAAGGCCCAATATTTACGCTGAACATAACTGGTTCTGTTTGAAGTTCGGAATTGATGCACCAAAATATTGTTTATAAACTACAAAGGAGTCGGAAAGAAAGGAGGTCGATCACTTTGGGGGGGCAAAAACATAGTTTTGCCCCGAGCTTTTCCGTTTGGGGGCAAATGCCTTTTTGCCCCCCTTGGATCCGCCACTGACTGGTCCTGTTTGAAGTTGACATTTTAAGCAGCAAAACCTGGCTTATAAACTAAAAAGGAGTGGGGCAAGAAGGAGGTCGACAGCTTGGGGGGGCAAACTAGTTTTGCCCCGAGCTATTCCGTTTGGTCGGGGACGGGGCAGATGCCTTCCACCATTGATAGCACAATTACAAGATAAGAAGTGTTCTCTTCCTTGCAATGACTCTGAAAAGTCCATTGATACACACAAACGCGATACATAATCGTTTAACAGCGGCATCTACAGCTGATCACGGCGTAGTCCATTGATGCACACATATGAGATACATGATCGTGATACGGCATCCATTGCTGATCACGGCGTAGTCCATTGATGCACACAGATGAGATACATGGTCATGATACGGCATCCATAGCTGATCATGGAGCCGGTTTGTCATCAGATCGCTGCACATATCATCAACTCTACTCGGCAATATCGAATCGGCTTTTAGATATGGGAATGCACAGCCGTGCCATCACGCCAGGAACCGTCTGCGGAGTCCTTAAGGTTGCGACAGAAATTTACCCAATTTTCGACCGAAGTGAGAATAGATCCTGAATTCCCACCGAATTTAGGGACTTATCCGTGCATCGTTGGAAAAGTGCTATTGGGCTCTTTGTTGAAGGCCGTTATAACCCATTGCCCTCTTACCCGTTTCATTTCTGCAAAAGTTGTCAAAATCGTTTGAAAACCTGTTTTCCAGGATTTGATTTGATTTGAATTTGATTTTCCAATGTTTTCAATTGGTGGTGGTGGTGATGGTTTTGCAGCTCGGCTTTGCAGTCTCCAATGCACCGAGTCGCATTCTCTGTGCATTTCTTTACTTCCAAATTTGCTACCTCATTTGGATGGATGCAACTTTAGGAGGCGTGAATACCGTAAAACTCCAGATATGTTGGTGATTATGGTGAACTCAGGGGAAAAGGGGACAGACCTTCCCCTCGGTCAAGCAGTCGGCACCTCCACACTGCCGCCGACGTCCCCCTAAATTCGGTGCCGTACTGGATGGCAGAAATATCTCCCGCTGTCGGTTTCAATGTCGACAACTGACTTCAAAGCTATGCCCACAAAAGCAGAATCAAATACCAGAACAATTAAGGTTCTCAAAAGAGCATTTACATGACCTCCAGAAGATTTTAATCATTTTCTGTAGTGTAGCTCTGTGGCACTCCACAGTTTGAAGCAGCCACTGGAAATCACATATTTTGTATTTAACTTTTTTGCAAAAGTTACAACAACCGCTACTACGCTCGTCAATGTCATGTGCGGTCTTCACACAACTAATGGTCTGCAGCTGTACAGACAGCTGACTACACGCATGTGGATCGGAGTCCGACAGACGCAGCCATATCAGCTCTGTGCAGGAGCCTGCAATGTTTCAGAACGTCCCTTATAGTATATTAAGTTTTTTCAGTCAGAGGAGTCCTCGCCCACCACATTTTCGGAGGACAAGGCGTCACTCAAGAGCAATATTCTGAAGATCCCATGCGAAAAGATCTTAGAGAGTTCAGTCACAAATCTGGTCATAGATGATGCCTTCGTCAGACATTGGCGGACGCAGGGGGGGGGAACCATTCCGGCCATGCCCCCCCAAAACGATGGAATTTTTTTAAAGGTGTTTACACTGAGTCTGCACAGCAAAAAGATATTCGCTCCCCACCCCTCCCCCTTCTCCCCAGGAGAGTGATCATGAACTTGGAGAGGTAGCTTATACTAGGTCTGTCGAGCACCCAAATTGTACGTCCCCCCAGGAGGAGAGGCAGACATGGGTTTGCTCCCCCCCTCAAACATGGGTCTGCGTCAGCCCCTGTCGTCAGAGCTGGCTGATCTCGTGAGTCCTTCATCCAGTTCTGATTTGACCTCTCCTCTGTACAGGATATGAGTGGGTGACAAAACCACTCGCAGCCCGGGCAGAGGGTGCTGACGTTACCGCAGGCGATGCCTTGTTCAGCGCAGTTCTCGGGTACAAGTCCCGGGGGCCTCAGAATAAGTGTCATCCGGTTCCACAGGACCTCCCAACTGGGTGGAATCTTCGACACCGTGGATGTGACCCACACTTGGTACTTCGTGAAACCCCCACAAATATTTCTGACTATGCCTTTCAAAGAAGTCAATCACTTCCCTGAAGGCAAAACGTGACGTTGATGAGTGCAGCATCAGTGTGTTGGGAACGATTACAGGAAATATGAAATGCAGAAAGAAATGCAGGAATGAAATATGTTCCTGCGGCTGTTTCAAACGGTGTAACGAGAATTACCAAAGCTCCTATGGACGTCATTTAGACGTTTGATGTGATCAAAAACTTGATTCTGCATCTGCGGGCATTTGTCGAAGCCCCATAAAATGAGCTGGAAATATTTTCATCTGTTAGATGTGAGTCTTACAGCAGGGCATGGATTTCTGAAAATCATTGCGGGTGGCGAAATTTGGGAAACAATAAATGACCACCATATAAAAGACAATAGCGTAATGTCCATCACTTTGTTAGTCCCTACTTTTGAATTCTACAAATGATCAGCAATAACATTTAAAGTGTGTTTTAACACTAACCCGATATTTCATTGTGGTTGCCCGAGTGCCACCAAAGAGAAGTTCACATCCCTGCATGGTACCGCTCATTAAGGTCTGAGCAACAGCTCATCACTTTTCGAGACCATTCAACTACCGTTTCCACTGACATGTGCCGTGCTATAAATATTTCACAACGAAATTCTAAACATTTTGAATATATTCAGGAAACTAGCCGTCAAAAAAACCACCCGTTCGAAAGAATTTATTGAACGTTGCTTGGCGCTGCATTAGTGTTCTCTCCCATCCTTCTTCAAATGCCTGCTCAGTGCGGGAAATTTTTCCCTGAAAAAATAGACATCTTCCAAAAAAGTGTTTCTTCGCTATGACTCACCAATCTTGATGTTTTATACGACTTATGACGTCACTCACCACCTCAGTTACACCAAATAAGGTATAATTTGAAAGCTGACATTAGGACGTCTTTATCGAATAACGGTACATGACTATTGATAATGATAATTGATGCATAATGATAATGATAACCAATAAGTAACTAGGAACGCGACGTCGTCTGGGAGATTAATAGCGGATTATTTAGGCATCTAAACCAATTTTGGGTCTGAAAATAGAAAGTCCGACAATCACTGTTGGACGGCCGTGCAGGATCGCTTCTGGCTACCTGGAGGCCGGGCGGCGGCGGGATCTAAAGGATATGATTTGGAACTGGTCCATGCCAAAGGAACGCAATGATTTTCATGCCATTGAAATTTACATAGTTACCTACTCAGTTATCTGCATCGTGCACCTTGTGATTTGCCTTGTACCCTCCTTGTTTACACGGTTCTACGTGATTCTCCACCTCAAATAAACATTCTAGCATCTTAAGCTTCTACTGTTTCATACACATGGAATGACAGCTAGGCGTGTATGCCACGTGTACCGTGTGTGTTGTAGGTATTGCTAATATAGTGTTTGTCAATGAAAGAAAAGAAAAACTGCATCATTTACCCTGATACTAAAAAATACTACAGATTAGAAAACGGTACCTGCAATTTTACCCGCCAAGCGTATTCACATACCGAACTCGTTTAATGAACTCATGCGCATGTTTTTAAGTGACATCGCCACCGCACACTGCACAGTGCACACACCTGACCCACACATCCACTTATGTGCACATGTCTTCTACATCTGTCCTCCTCCTCAGTCCAACAGCAGGCAAAGCAACCTCTATTCTCAACACCACACGCGCACGTTTTATAATTCGCTACCCGAACCCTCCCCACCGATGCTTGAACTGCGGCGCCCAGCGTGACCTCTAACCTCTGTGCACCGCAGGCAATCGGCATCCAGCGGATGGCGGCTGCTGATTGGTGGAGGTGCGTTCACTTGTATAGCGAGAAATTCAGCGAAATTTATCCATGAGAATGATAGAGCTTAAACCATAAACCAGGAGTTGTATTAACCTGATCTTTGTCAAGCATTACTAGCCATATTTTGCCGTACATTGGCTTCATTATCTGCACCACCATCCGATATTTTTCGGTACAGGCGAGACAGCGGCAAAGTCAGCACTGGCTAGCCGGCGGCCGAGTTCGCTGAAGTCAGAAGTGTCGCGAGATGGGTTTCTGCTGAGTTAAAAGGAGTGGGGCCCGGGCCGAAGGTAGCCGAGAGAAGGAAAGGAGAGAGGTGTAGGTATGTAGGGGAGAGTGGGGAAGATGCCCCATCGGGTAAGACGCCCCATCCCCTCTGCCAGCAATCCGGGCCACCTCGGGTAAATGATATTGTTCTTGGTTCGAAGCAGAAACGTCGATTGTTTCTGGCGCAAAAATTCATTTTCCTCCTGTGAGTGGCGTGAATCTGGCGGTAAGTCTTTGTTTTGGACGCTTTTCTAAAAAAAATGTCCACAAACATTGCAGATATTTCTAGTGATATTGCATGCATGGTTTGTTTGCCTTCTTTTACGAATGATGGCATATTGAATTTATTAACTGAACATTTCCCTTGAGTGTCATAATTGTATGCTTTTTGCCCTACAGGTTTGATCTTGTTTGGGTACTGATGGGAAAGATGCCCCCTCAACGAATGAGGAAAGATACCCCGTGGGCAACTTTCCCGGTGGAAAGGGAGCGTCTTTCCCCATAGCAAAATAACGTCTTTTGTTAGAGCTAACAACTATGTGTTAGACTTGAGGTTAATCCGAACCTTACCCAGGGGCGTCGCCACATAGTTTTTACTGGGGGCTACGGACCCCGGACGGACGGTGACGTGGGGAGGGGAGGGGGCGAAACGGTGGGACGCGAATTTTGAACATATTGACTGTCTTTGAAAAAGCTAATGACCATGCTGCGCATGAGAAAATTAACGTAGGTCAACGTAGGTAAAAGGGAGACAATAAAAACCTAAGTCGATTCCTAACACTTGTCGGGGGGCGTCCCCACTGGTTGGTCAGTTACGGGGGACACGTCCTCCCGTTCCCGTCCTCCGCTTTCGACGCCCATGACCGTACGTGTTCAATAAGAGTACCTACATTTCGATCTCTCATTTTGCTTCTGCTTTTTCACTTGAAGGCCTCGCACCTGACCCCAGGACACTAACGCAAGAAATCTCATAACTGCAAAGGTTTTGTGGTTGGCGGTTTCATTCGGTAAACTGAATTCCAGCTCAGTCATTAAAACCTTAAAACAATTATTTGCGAGTTCACTGGACCTGGCCTGATGCCATTACCGGAAATGACCTCAAGGCGGGTTCAAACCAAACTGGTGTGTTTGTGGGGGGGGGGCAAAGCAATGAAATTCAAATGAATAATAAAACGTATTCTTCTTTAACAAAATTAGCCTAAATAGGTCAATTTTGGCCGATTAGGAAGATATATGACTGGACTGTTTACATATGTATCCGCTTACGAATGAGCCAGACCTGAATTTTTCCACAGGGTTAATCCTGGCAAAGCTGCGCACCCGATCTCTTACGGCGTCCCCACGCTTGCCGCCGGGCAGCTCAGTTGGTAGAGCGTTGGGCTCCGGTCCGCTGCTCAGGAACATGCAGTGGCAATACATATGCAGGCTTGAGATCGATCCCCCTGAGACGGTCCAGCGCTTGATGTTTTCCCGACGTATGTTGACTGGCAACTGACTGGTGAGACGGTGACCTGAGCGGGGCGGCCATCTCTGTGATTTTTGTGACGTTCAACTTTGACTTCTAAATTAACTCTTCATTGCAGGAGTTGCTCGCTCGAGTGGTGGGGTCGGGGTCTCCGCGACAAGTCCATTGATAACTTAAGCGAGGCTCCGTATCCAAAAACCTAACTTGCAACAACATGAACAAAATTTATCTAAAAAGGCTTTGGAAAACAGAATTGTTAAAAGGGTCGCAAAAGCAAAGGTATCTAAAAAGACATGAATGAGACAGGCAAAAGCTGTATCCGGGAAGAAAGGACAGTGGGCATGACGATACCAGATGTCTCATCTGCGGGGTGAGTTTTGTTCTCTCGTGTGCAGACTGGATCAAGTGCGCTGCCTGCGAAGGCTGGGCCTGTGTGCCTGACGTAGACGATGAAGGCTAAGGCGGCTATATGTGTGACCTGTGCCATAAATGATAGACTGAGAGCCTGCGGTTGTTGGTTGGAGGAAACTTCGAGCCGTCACAAGCCACTTTATTGCTGTCTGAAGTAACTGCTTCTGCACTTAATGCATTGTGGCCCGCGCTTATTTTAGAATGGGGAATTAAAACAAAGGACACGCAAAAGAGACACGCACTGATATTAATCTTTATTGCTATGTGCTCTATCTAATCTGGAATCACGGTCTGCTCAAGCATTAAATGATCCATGAAATCTTATTCAAGTAACAATTGAGCATGCTTGCTCTCATTAAATCTTCTTCCAGTGTCTAGCCTGTCGGTTTGGGAGGGGCAAACCAAAGTCGAAAAGCAAAAAAAAAAACGTCCCGCAGTGAAAAATTGCGCTACAGATTCGCCGGTAGAGTTTTGGGTGTTTGAGGCGAAAAGCAAAAAAAAACAAAAAAACATCAGGGGGTGAAAAATATGGGCTCAAGATACTTTTTCCCATCCCAGGCCCAATATTTACACTGAACTTAACTGGTTCTGTTTGAAGTTGAGAGTTAAAGCACCTAAATCTTGCCTATAAACTAAAAAAGGAGCCGGGGGAAAAAGAGGTCTATTGCTTTGGGCGGGGGGAGGGGGGAAATGTAGTTTTACCCCGAATTTTTCCGTTTGGGGGAAAATGCCTTTTTGCCCCCCCTGGATCCGCCACTGTCTTCTTCCCAGCATAATTCCAGCAAAAGAAGTGTTTATGTAGGCCTTGACAGCTTAAAATGATTCTCGGCTTCTAAACATGGTGGGATGAAGCGAAGTATGATTCCAATATAGTGTTACACGAGGGATTGTTTTATGCCACAAAGCATCATTTTACCGTAGGTACTGGACCTATTCTAGCCGCGAAATTCAAAGAGATATTAATATATTTTTCAGAGTTTCATATTATACTAGGAATCAGTATATTCTGATCTCAGATCATGTTGAGGTGAAGAGTATGGTTCCATAATTTGTATGATGCATTACTCTAAAAATGTGGTAGAGAAACCGTGGTATGTAACGCCCGCATGACTTAAAGAACTGAACTCCTGACTGATTCTCACCATTCGGCAAGGACAGAAACACTGTGGTGGGTGTCGCGTGAAATTTTCCTGTCCCAAGTAGCGGATAAAGAGGGGAGGAGGCTAAGGGGCTCAACTCCCCCCATGTTAGAATGCCTATAGTTAATGCATAGGTGGAGGCTGCTGGCTGATCCCAGACAATGGTATAGGGGAAACTCGAGCCCCCTAGCCCTACCTCGAAATGAAGTTCTGGATCCGCCACTGTCGGCCTCATACGTACATGATGTCTGTTCTCAACCTACGATTCTGCACGATAAAGCTCACGTTTGGTTTGCCTTTGAAGCTTGCCGTCTTTTGTTGCTGGTAAGCCTGCTGCCTGTGATTGGTATTGCATGTGCATTTCTCGCATTCGCATGACGCCATTTTATCCGACGCCGTGCTCTGTCTGATTCAGAAACCACGCATTCATGAACTCATCTGCATGCATTGTTCTGGTTCCCTGATACTGATTTTGCTGTTACTCCCGACTATTTCCAGTACCACCAGGTTTCCCAGTTACGCTTCCTGTTCTCCATGTTTTCCCACCGGTCTGGATGCAATAAAGGTATTTCAGAGGAGAACCAGAGCGTTATCAAACGTTTGATTGTCAGTGGTCGTGACAGTGGTGAGGGAGCTGTCCTCTGAATCCGCTCACTGCCTGAATCTCTGAATGCCTATATATGTGTCCGTCAAAGTAAGCCATTTGGTTGGGTCTGAAAATGGAAAATGCGCAAAGAATAGGAACTCAGTGCAATCGCTCAATTTCGATACGGTCGGTGTCAATCGACTTGAAATTGACCAAATTATGGATAACAGTGTTTAGACAATTCTGACAACTTTTGCAAAATCGAAACGGCTTATTTCCCCCTTTTTAGGTCTATGAGGCCCAGCAAGAAACACAATTTTCTACAAGAAGGAAAATAAGTCTCGTTCTGATCTTCAAAATGTGCCTTAAGAGACGCTAATAAAATTATTTCTCTTCTAAGGTTTCACGTACAATTTGAAGAAAAAAGCGCTGTTGCAACCAATGGGAAAGCAACGAATACATATATCAGCATATATCAGCAGGTACGATATTCAACGAATAGGCAATAGCCAACTACAACTGCTGGCGATGGGGGAATGGTGTTGGGAGGACTGAGACACACTCTTGTAGCGGTACTGTGTGGTCGTTGACCCTCATTAATTACAGTCACAAAACAGCGAGGCTCAAGCAAAAGAATGTCCCAAAAATAAAGTGGGCTTAAATAACAATTGTGCCTATCACTGTCTTTAGGCTCTCGTCTCCAGCAATAATCTCACAAAGGTACAGTGTAATGGGCGATGCAGCTTTCGGCAGCACATCAGCTTTCCCTAAGCGGAATGCTCTTAGCATGATGCCTTCAGATGCCTCGATAACCGTCTTTCACACGGGGATGTAGACCATAAGTATGCATATGCACGATTTCAAACAGCCGTCGAATTTCAGCCAGTTTTGCGGATGGCCCCACTGGCTCACCAATATCAGTCGTGCAACACCGCAGTGAGCCTCGATTAACCCAGATGGTACTTCAAATGAAGATTTCTTCGGTGCGGCTAAATAATCCCAGCTACACTCGCCGTCCGCTTTGATCCTGAACATGCAAAGACGCACGCCACCTTTGTAGATTACCAGACGGTCTTAATGCAACTGCGCCGCGGCGGAATGAGGGGCTTCAATCATTCACGAGGGCAGACCGCAGAACCGTTCTATATCACAGCATACACGCAACGCAGCGATTTCGGCTGCCAATTTCTCAGATGGGCTGAAAAGTCTTCCGCGATATATCCGCTACGGTCGTTTTTCTCAACATTGCAACAATAACCCGGGTCGAACATTGGCAAGCAGACCGGTTAGGTAAAAAATAAAACAGCCGATCACTCATGCTGACCTACTTACCCTCGGGCATATATTTACCCATGAACAATATTACTAACACACAGAGCGCCAGAGCGTCTGAGGGTGGAGCGTCCGTCCGAGGGCTCTGTCCGTCTCGAATCGTGTGTATCACCCGGCATCTTCACCGGGCGGTCACGGTGAGCCGTCATCGTGCCACTAGCCTACACCGCCCCTGCTCTCGAGTCCCCGCTGACGCTGGTCACATAGCCGGGTCTGAATGTAGGGCGCACAATTATGAAGGTGCCTCCCGCCGCCGACGAGGGATTAGTTATCGGCCCCTGTCGGAAAATCGACCTCAGCCTGCGGTCGATGGATCGACCTCGACATTGCACACCGGATTGATCCGCCTTTTAAGCAATTGTCCGACCACCACCGATCCTCTCACCGGTCCGACATCAAGTTCCCTCACCAGCGCCTCACTGCACCAACTGCTTCCGAGGTGCGTCCGTTGCTTCTACCTGGGCTACACCTCTCGTGTCTACCACTATGGATATCACCTTGCCCGAGATCTGGTAACTTTGGTTTGATCGCTTTTGCCAGAACCGGTGGTACTTTAGCACTATCTCCCTGCGCTGGTCTCCAGCCTTCGGCAATGTCCTGTCGTATACCACTGTGACATTGGACATCAAGTTGGATTTCAGACCTCTCCGTTATCAATGAGTTGGCAGTTCCAAGAGGTGGCGATTCCCGAAGCCCACCAGGCATTGACTAAGACCAAATTCCAAGAAATCACAGCCCAAGTGCAACGTACGAATCCAGGATTTCCGACGAGAAAGAGACAAATGCAATATCGATCAAGTGGTTTCTGGACATGCTCTATCACTTGGCTCTGAGGTCAAATCATATCATGGAAGAGCCGCAGTCTCCTTAATTATTGGTTAAGTTTGATTACTGCACCTTGCCCCACTATTTTGCGTTCCTGCATCCGCCCCCGATGTTTTTACATCTTACCATTTGAATCTATGTGGTAGATGCCACGCGGTACCTGCCGTTTGTTAATCTACGCGATAAAAAATTGATAGCAGTTTTCCAAAGCTGCAAACGTATAATCACCGATGACTGCGATATCATTGCTGGAGGTACCAAGAGACGTAATTGGCAGGAGAATGTCAAATCAGAAAACTGCCGATATAAATACATTATATATTATATATATATATATATATATATATATATATATATATATATATATATATATATATATATATATATATATATATATATATATATATATATATATATATATATATATATACCTTAGCATATAGTTCTGGCCGTACATCCGCCACTGAATTTTAAATTTGCGTATCGCCGAAATATATGACAATTTTGCCCCCATTCTCTGTCCTTACGTACCCTAAAAACCAAAACACGATTAAAGCATGTATGTACCATGTACCTTGCACGCCCCTGCCTACAATTTTCGACACTTTCATATTGTTCTTTTGAAACTTAGTTTAGTGAAAGTCGAATCGATTGCGGTTAAAACTGCTACAACCGGACGGGTAGATTCGAAATCTGGCGAGGGGGAGGGCTGGTCGAGTCCGGCCCTCGCCAACAGGAATAGGGGTACCCAGGTGTCTAACAGGGTCGAGTTAACAGCCACAACAGTCACAGGAATCTCGCACAGTGCCGTATTCCGGCCACATTTCAGCCTTCCGTGTACCGGGCTCTCACAAATAAAATATAACCACAATCAAAATTCAATTTCAGCTGTATTTGCTTCATCCAGCCACTCTGTCCGTGAAAGCACCAACATTCAAGACGTGATTCGCTGAAAACCGCCTCAACCACGTAGGACACAGTACGTCATCTTACCGGAAAGATGAGCATGGGAACAGATACGGTCTTCACGAGCTGGCCAAGACAAGAGGTGAGTTGACATCAGCGTCACCCTGGGCTTAAGGGTGTTGGGAGCCAAAACACAATAACCACCCGATTCTGACGTGAGAAAACCGAATTTCCCCGATTGGCTAACACCGCCTCTTTAAAATATGTCTTTCTAGACTGCATGATCTTTACACAATATTCATTGCATTGATAATTGCTTCTCACTATTTACATAACATGGTTGAAGTACAGTCTATATGCAATTGAAGGAAATGATATAGGGAGAAACCGAGGTCATCGCTTACGTCGACGCGAAAAGAACCCAAAAGATACAAAAGCCTGTACCGGAAACACTGCAGCAGCTCGGCGTTTCATTAGAGCTCACTGGAAAAGGCGTTCGTTCAATGTCGAATGCGCAATCGATGAGTACGTTTCGGCGGCAAGAAGCAAAGGCACGATAATTTTCGAGGGAGAAGAGAAAATTGCCTCTGTAGATGCAGAACGTTTCGTTAAGAACAGCATTGCCAACTAGAACAAAATCTGGTACAATTCACGGGGTCGCTTCAATGGATACTGAATGAACACGAAAAATACAGTCACTTCTGATGTCGTACATCCTTACGATCGTAATAAATCCTGGGCCGCTTCGGCACGCTGAAAGCAATCGAGTTGACCGTGATTTCATATCCAGCGTCATCTAGTGGCAACCACAAAAGCTACACAGCTACGACTGCAGCACCATCTATGATCGATCGCATAAGCTGCGCCTTGCAACCACGACAACCATGGCGGCCACAGTTACGACTGCAGCACCATCTATGACTGACAGCAAAAGCTGCACTGCGCCGAGGCTGAGATGGAGTCGATCAAACAATCAACGGGTGGGTGGTGACGACGCCACCATTGTCGCAAACAGCGCGCGAGATGTCGGCCATGTTGGAGAAGTTCTCGTTGGCGACCTTGGACGAAATGGCCGTCAGGTTCAGCTGGATCCGGTCAGAAGCCTGTGGAAGGGCGCAGGAGCCGTCAGGCTGCATCCTCTCCCGGGACAAAGGTGTGGTGACAAATCTACGGCCCTGCCTTGTTCACACGCTCTCGTGAAACAATACAAGCGGCAGAAATTCTGGCTTGTGAAAGAAAAAAACGCGTGCCATAAAAAACAGCACAAACGTTTTACCCCTTTCGGATCAAAATAGGTTCTCGTAGTCTTTCTTATTATAACAAGGCTGCTGGAGGTAAAAAAACAAGTAGCATAGAACCTTTCCTGATTCACACCGTATTCGTAACATGCTATTTTGGTCAATATCTAAAATTTGGTTAATACACAACGCAGTGTCCCAAAACTGGTTTTGCGCTCAGGTGCTGAGTATGAAATTCCTATCGGAAAAATAGTCGGCGAGTAAAGCATTCAAGTTATAATATTGGGAAAGCAAATTGAAACTTTATCAAAACTCTTATCTAGAGTCGAGGTAAACATTTAATTGAGTTCACAACTTTTGATGAGTTCACATACACCAGGATTATTGAATTGTGCTACAAAAGCATCACTTCAACAATGAATAAAAAACTGAGGGAAGATAACAGAAGTGAGTAGAAGATTCAGCTTCTCTAGGTGCTGCTCTCCACCCAGCATCCTGGGATTTGCAACACTGCTACAGAAACGTGCATAATTCTGCCCATTGGTGAGGGATAACGTTCACACGTTCAAATTTCTGGTAAATACTCTACAATGGATTTGAAGGTATCTGCTCGCTGTTTTATACCACGCTCTGGGCTAACGATATAACGGCCCCGATAATGGAGTGTGGCGCTAACTTTTGTGCGGCAGCCTCAACAAATAATCGCGGACGTTTCCATTTCGATTAACGGTAGCAAACAATGTTAGCACCCGCCTGGAGAGGCGTTTGGCACTAACTAACGCACACTGGAGGGGAGAGGGCACAGGGCCCCCTGATATCTAAAAAATAAACAAGAAACGTAGATAAACGCTCATTCGGTGGTGTGTGAGTGCTAAGGTAATCTAAATTACAGCCAAGTTTTATTAACTTCGATCAATACCCTCAAGGTCAAACGAGGTGGTCATAAATATAGAATTTGACCGCACTGGTAATCGATTGGGAAATGCCGTAGCTATGCGGGAAAAGTCGGGAATATACCAAAAGCAAACAAAGGCCATGGATGTAAGATCCCAAAGAATCTTTCTGGAAATCTTTCGGGTCAAGATTATTCGTCATTACACTATGACGTCACAACGTGGTATATTCCCTACAAGGTGCACAATAACTAGCAATATAGCAGCCTTTAGGCGGGGAATGAGGATTGAACTTGATTCCCACCCTTTGACCTTGACCTGTGACCTCAAGTTTACACTGAGTTACCTTAACTATGACGTCCTAGCATAATATATGTACGTCATACTGGGTAACGCCATTTGACCGGAAGCACTAGGGCCAGCCCATGACCTCTGACTTGGACCTTCATGTGGGGTGACCTTGACATATAACCTCGTTTATATGACGTTATGACGTTACCGCTCGGTCTCCACTGCAAGAAAACTGGTGCGACCACGCAACTGCGGCGGTCTCAAAATATAGGCCTGACATTGAAAGCCTTAAGCAAAAGAAAACTTCCGACTGATTTTCATGTTTTCATCAATCGATGCACCGTTGAATTCTACCAAATGTGGCTGAGTAGCGTCGTTCGGCTCCGAGCGGTCCCCCCCCGGAAAAATAGGTGGGGAGGGCGTCTCAGAGGCCCGTCCCTCCAATGTGGGTGTTCGGGAATGTTCAGTAACATCATATCAAAATCATGCGGTGGAAGAAATGACAAAAAGCTATAAAAATGTTGATTCGGCGAGATGTGCGTGCTACCAGCATCACATGCAAAATAGGGAGAAAAAACGACCTAATTCCAAGAAAACCAGGACGATCCCCGGGATTAGCTGACATCCACAATCGCCATATCTGAAGCCTAGAGATGGATGAGTGTTTATAATTGTGAAACAACGAAGCGATCGGTACCGCTACCATTCTGATGAACCGTTTTCATTGCGTTGAATGACGCAGCGTTAGCACAGTGCTGTGCACAGAAACTCTTGCCTCACTACTGATGCAAAGCTGACTCATGAGCGTTTCGCAGTTCCCCGAATTCCGCAGTCCGGTCAAAGACAGGGCTTTGCGGCGGCGCGCGCCGCGAATACATATGTTCTGGCACTGCAAATCAAACCCGTAAAAAGAGCACGTCGGTTTCTCGGCGAATTCTTGAAATCATTGGACCGATAACGGAATTTCAATCGCAGAGCTCTCAGCTCGGCAGAAGCATTAACCACAAGCAAGTATGCTGGCAGCCGAAATGATGGGGGAAATCAGGCGATAAAACTTAGCTTAAAATACGGAAAAAACCCACAACGAAAACTCAGCACATAACTTTGGTTGCGAACGCTTTTGAAACTGGGGAGAGGCTGACGGGGAAGTAAATTTGAAATTACGGCCTGCTTAACACTAGCAGTGACGGATCAAGGACTTCAGTAATGGGAAAGCCAACCCTCAGTATATCCGATCAGGTGGTGATGGTGTCCATACCACTGGGGGCACCATTTGTGCATTCGGAGGGGTAACATCCAACCCGATTTTTGTGTTTTCGCGGGGGAGGTGGTTTCAAACGTCTCACCAGAGTTGTTGAAACACATTCGGACACAGTGAGCCACTGTCTGACATGGTAGCAAAATAGTCGAGATCTGCGGCTGGCCGTGGACGGGCGGCAAACGATGGAAGACGCCAGAAAACAAGTAAAAGGTAACCCTCCGCCTGGGTTACTTACTCTTGGGGTACTCACTTGGGTTAAAAACTCGCACTGAAGAGGGGTCCGGTATTAACACGCAATGGAGAAGGGGGAGGGGATGGCTGGTGGGCCCGATATCTCGAAACTAAGAAACGTAGTGTAAACGCCCGTTTAGAGGTATTTTCAACAGGCTCACTTTTTCACCAATCGACGTGTCGTTAAATTTTCTCAAATGTGACAAAAAATGAGTTTTCGGCTACCATCAGTTCCCGGCCACCTTGGATAAATATGTGGGGAGGAGGCTCCGAGGCCCCTCCAGTGCGCGTGTGAAGTAATTTATAAGGCGCCTGAGCCGCAAAGCTATCCATTTTAAGGACGTTCAGGGAGCCTTCAACGCCCCACGTCCAAAGGAGGCGGGCCCACAAATCTAGGGGTCAACCCACGCCCCCATTGGACCTGTCCCTGTTTTTTGTTTGTTTCAGGTTTACCGACACACCTATTACGAGGTTATGTAACGTCGGAGGGGAGGAGAAACTAACTAGACTAGGGCTAGGGCGGGACGCCTAAACCTGCCTCTGGACGGGCTCGATCCGGCGACCCTTGGCTCATTGTAAAGGTCACGTGATCGAACCAGACGCGCGCTAGCCGAGGCAACGCCACCGAGGCAACGCCACCGAGGCAACGCCACCGAGGCAACGCCACCGAGGCAACGCCACCGAGACCCCCGTTCCAGGATCATACATCGAGAAAATACAGTACGAAGAAATTATTCACTAGAAATCACGGACAATCTCAAGGGGTAATACAATATCCAACATATTGAGCAACCGCGGAACAGCATATAGGACACCAATTTGTTCAAGACGCACCACATCTTGCACAGTAGAGTAATAGTAATATAGAGAAGAGGCACTCCAAGAGACGGGATGAAGCATGGTGTCTGCTCTGGCCGGGTGCACATCACATTTGTAAGACCAGATGACAGTCCGAAGTGTGCAGGTGGTGTGCTGAGAAACATCTCAACTGTCCCGTCACTCGTGTAGCGACAGGGAAGCAAGAGCCATATGGCCTCAATTTTCGTCGAGAAATTCTGTCAATTTGGCCGCACGAAATGACAAAAAAAACAAGATTTCGTTGACAACACGACTGCAACCAAGCAGAACCTCCGATACAGATATGCTGCCCAAGACGCTTATACCGCGGCAGTCAGTTTCTGTACAGGAAGCAGCCGACGCCGGCGGGATAGCCGCTGTCGCAAGCAAATTAAATCCAAGCGGGCGCTTACATGCACCGGAGCCATCACTCACGCCGACCCCCGGTGCAAGTCACCCGCTCTCACCCACTCGCCACAGAGCGGTTTTCCCCACACGAGAACGGCGGCACCGCTGGGTGATTATCAGGGCCCGAGTGTCACATGATCCATGTCTCTCATTGCCGGAGGCCGCCGCTCGGCTCACTTTGCCATTGCGTGACGAGCTCGTCTCGGAGGGATCGGCCACCGAGCCGGACGGGGAGCGGCACTGGACGCGGCCCGGCCACAGCCCAGTCCGGCAGGGACCCCGGCACCACCCGCCCAGTCCGGCAGGGACCCCGGCACCACCCGCCCAGTCCGACAGGGACCCCGCCACCACCCGCCCAGTCCGGCAGGGACCCCGGCACCACCCGCCCAGTCCGGCAGGGACCCCAGCACCACCCGCCCAGTCCGACAGGGACCCCGCCACCACCCGCCCAGTCCGACAGGGATCCCCGGCAACACCCGCCCAGTCCGACAGTGACCCCCGGCCACAGCCCAGTCCGACAAGGACCCGATAACACTCGCCCAGTCCGGCAGGGACACCCGGCACCACCCGCCCAGTCCGGCAGGGACTCCCGGCAACACCCGCCCAGTCCGACAGTGACCCCCGGCCACAGCCCAGTCCGACAAGGACTCGATAACACCGGCCCAGTCCGACAAGGACCCCCGGCACCACCCGCCCAGTCCGACAGGGATCCCCGGCAACACCCGCCCAATCCGACAGGGACCCCCGGCCACAGCCCAGTCCGGCAGGGACACCGGCACCACCTGCCCAGTCCGACAGGGACCCCCGGCAACACCTGCCCAGTCCGACAAGGACCCGACAACACCCGCCCAGTCCGGCAGGGACACCGGCACCACCCGCCCAGTCCGGCAGGGACACCGGCACCACCCGCCCAGTCCGACAGGGATCCCCGGCAACACCCGCCCAGTCCGACAGGGACCCCCAGCCACAGCCCAGTCCGGCAGGGACCCCGGCACCACCCGCCCAGTCCGGCAGGGACACCGGCACCACCCGCCCAGTCCGACAAGGACCCGACAACACCCGCCCAGTCCGACAACACCCGCCCAGTCCGGCAGGGACACCGGCACCACCCGCCCAGTCCGACAAGGACCCGACAACACCCGCCCGTCAGACCACAACACCCGCCCACCGGCGGGACACCGGCACCCGCCCAGTCCGACAAGGACCCGATAACACTCGCCCAGTCCGGCAGGGACACCCGATAACACCCGCCCAGTCCGGCAGGGAACCCCGGCAACACCCGCCCAGTCCGACAGGGACCCCCGGCCACAGCCCAGTCCGACAGGGACCCCCGGCACCACCCGCCCAGTCCGCCAGGGACCCCCGGCAACACCTGCCCAGTCCGAGAGGGACCCCGACAACACCCACCCAGTCCGGTAGGGACCCCCGGCACGGCTCCCGAACCCAGCGGCGCGGCTCCCGGACCCAGCGGCGCGGCTCCCGGACGTGCGGGAGTTGAGCTGACCAGGACGTGGCGCCGAGCGTCACCAACTTTACTGACATCTGCGGAGGCGACACGTGCCAGCGGGTACCCAGCTGGCGGCGCTGACGTACCAGTCCCGCCCCACCGGCGACTCTCGCTGGAGACCACGCTCTCCCGGCGCATAAACTTTGCCGCCGGACGGGAGCAGCAGTACACTCTCCCGGCGGACAGTACACTCTCCCAGCGGACAGTGCACTCTCCCGGCGGACAGTACACTCTCCCGGCGGACAGTACACTCTCCCGGCGGACAGTACACTCTCCCGGCGGACAGTACACTCTCCCGGCGCATAAACTTTGCCGCCGGACGGGAGCAGCAGTACACTCTCCCGGCGGACAGTACACTCTCCCGGCGGACAGTGCACTCTCCCGGCGGACAGTAAACTCTCCCGACAGACCGAAGCATCCCCAGCAAACCGAGGGGATCCTCCTGGTGGATCGAGGGCCCCACTCTGCGGGCATGGACCGGCCAGGGATGGGCGTCCCTGATTTCTGAAGAGTCTGGCTTCATGGTTTGTCTTTCGGTCATAGCCGAGACAAATTATTGCAGCATCTACCCAGGGTAAATATATGCATGCTGTATACTTCTCAGGATACTTAAACCTAGAGGAAATGCATGGGCTCAATCTTTTACCAGAAACATATATTTACTTTCTAGAAAGACAGCCGCAAATGTTCAGTCCCATCGTAGAGAATGACTAAAAAACAAACCTAGAGATTTATACAAATTGGAGGCAACAATCTGAGTCTTCACGCGTGGGATTGTGGCATGCAATTGCACAAACCCGCCATCATACAAATTTGTTATTATGTTGTCTTACAGGCCCAGCAGGCAAAGGAGCTCACCTCGTTACACCAGACGGACGTCATCTTGGTCTCCAGCTCGGAAGAGGGCAGGCCCTTCTTGATGGACCTGTGGCATAGGAGGCAGCAGTGAGCTGGGGCCTGCGTTTTCACACGCCGGACATTGGCAGCGCGGCAGACGCTGCAGTATAGAGCCTCGCCAACGGCGCGGGAACCCGACCTCTGGAGGTCACCCCGACCTGCCACAAACGCCCCGGACACAGATCCGACACAGCGACAAACACCCCGGACCCAGATCCGACCCCGCGACAAACAATCCGGACCGAGATCAGACCCCACGACAAACACCCCGGACCCAGATCCGACCCCGCGACAAACACCCCGAATCAGGATCAGACGCCGCGACAAGCACCACGGATCCATATCCGACCCCGCGACAAACACCACGTATCTATATCCGACCCCGCGACAAACACCACGGATCTATATCCGACCCCGCAACAAACACACCGGGCCCAGATCCCACCCTGCGACAAACACCACGAACCTATATCCGACCCCACGACAAACACCACGGACCCAGCCTTTGGTCGGCACCCCGGTCACGCGGTGAACGTGGATAAGGAGCAATGAATAGCCCATACGCAACAGGGACCATGCCTTTTCTTTTATTCATGGACTTCACTAGGCGGAGGCTACAGGCGCCTTGTCTCCATTTTTTCATGCAACATCGTCTACTCTGGGTCAAATTGGCAAACGTTCTGCCATGTAGATAAGTCGCTGAAAGCGCACTTAAATCCCCAAACACGCAAAAGTTCTGAATGCCTAGTCGACAGCATGAGACAGACACACGTGAGCCCAAGCCTAACTCTGAAAAGTCCCTAGTTGGAGAGTGGGTAGTTTCCTGTCGGCAATTATGGAATATTGACTGCCGCCCCCAGCACGGCCAGGCTCTACCAGGCTTGAGGACGTTCTCTGTTTTCCGCATGCGAATTACAACTCCGTGCTCCAGCCCCAAGAGACCAAGACCAATTTCGGAAACATAATCATCCGTGTTTTGCATGTGCTTTATGTGCAAGCCTCTACAAACCTTCAAATGTATCGAAAAATGACATATCCCATGGGGGTCGGGTGACCTAGTGGCTTCATTGCTCGTTTTCAGACCAAACAACATGGATTAACGTGGGTTCAATCCCCACGGCGGGAAACCGCCTTCCATGTCTGATCTGACCCGGTGGTTACGATCCTGAAACATCCACGCCAATACTTCCTATATTTGGGCAAGTGTGCCTGTTGGAAACGGGGGTCTGAGCCACCTTTGCATTGACGGGGGTACCCGCCCCCCTAAGATCTCGAGAACCACGGTAGGTAGCGAAAAACAGTAAACGGCGTTGGGCTGCCCGTCCACTTCTCCATCGAAAACATTTGAACCATTTTTTTGTCAGGTCACATTTAAGGTAACGAGAGGTCAAAACATGCCGTCATAGGGATAACATGTAAATTCAGTTTTTCGGCCATTGAATCTGAACAAGCAAAGATAGAGCAAAACAACTTGAACTATATGAATCCTCTCAGCAAGCCGAATCGAATGATATATAATTTGACCTTGCTAGGTCAAATCAAGGATTTGACCTGACCTGAGGTCAGGTAAGGGTCAAATTATATAAAATGCACATCATTAGAACCGCAAAGCCCAGGCGAGTATAATGCAGCTAAAATAAATGCTCTATCACCATCCGTTACTGAGTTATTCCGTAGAAACCATTTTCCCATGTATTTCCAATGGAGAGGTCATGCCTCGTACCTGACCTTAGGTCATCGATATCAAAAATACCGGAACATCTTTTAGAGAACTCGGTGGGGCCGTTATGTGATGAGTTTCAATCGGATAAGTTCACCCTGCTCCGACTTATGCTATCTTAAACTTTTTTTGAGGTCGGGTCACTTGACCTGTACTGGTGACCTGACCTGAGATGACCTAACCGTAAAATTTTCACAGAAGTTGTAAAAATGATGAAGGAAAAGGTATGCCAATTACGGCGGCGCTACGCGCCGCCGTTTTTCTGCTGTCACCGAAAAACCCGAGGGGGCGGGTACCCACCCCCGTCCCGTCAATGCGCGTGTTAACTCCACTGACGCGCGCAAACGCCAGAGCGCGAAATCAACGGCAATCTCGCATCAAAACTCAAGAAGAAACGAAGAGTAACGGGCCTTTCATCCAAAGCCAAATAAAAAGGCACATATAGAATGTCCCGGCTCATCGCCCGAGCATTTTATCAAAGGCCTGCATGTTCGTCGCATGCATATTTCAATTCGCTGATTGCAACAGTTTATGATTACTAGCCCACCATATCAGTCTGTATGTTTCCAAACACCGCCAAAACATTGCACTTTTGCCCACCGGCAATACCATTTTTGTGATCAATGGGATGTAGACATTCCCTTATTTGCAAGGATGATAACGATATCACGGTTTTTCCACCCCTTACCATTCACAAATCAGGAACGCCTGAAATAAATCTAAATGAGCCGACATACCACTTTCGAAAAACTGGTCGCCCCATACCAAACTGGTCGCCCCATACCAATGGCTGTGAAATATCAGGGGCGATCCAATTACCGACCATAGCCTCACCGCTAACTACCACCGTTAGATACAAGAAAACAGCGCTGCTAAACCTGTCGCTGCGCATCAGCTTCTCTCAATGCTTCACGTCATACTGTGGCGTGTTGACTTTGAGGGCTGGTTGGACGGACGTATTGCTAACCTAGAGGAGCGAACAGACCGAAAGTCATGATATTAATTACCGCTTTTCCCAAATGACCACCACCACCATCACGAACGGCTCCAATACTTTTCCGACTGACTGGCACAACGACTAATTAGAGTCATCAACCAATACTTTTCCGGCTGACTGGCACAATGACTAATTAGAGTCATCAAGCGAAATGGTCAGTTGGAGGGCTCAGCTTCGTGTATGTCTGCCGAAGTCCGGACAAGTTTTTTTTTAAATAGCTGTTTGATGCAGGGGTTTTCTCAACATATAGCCGCTAAAGGAGCGTTTAAAGGGTCATATCATCGCAGGCACTATTTGCACAACGACATTGACAACCAATGAACTCACCGGCACCGAATAGGGACGGTGAATGAACGCATGGGATCGATTTAGATTGCAGCTCATGTGGCTGCAACCAGAATCCACCAAACAAAGCAACAAATGATAGCCCATTATCAAGATTTAACTAATCTACCCTGACAACAATCCCGTCACTCTAACCGCCACCAAGCCATTGCAGATTTTTTTCATTCAACATCCAGCACTGCCCGAACCGATGGAAAAAATCGGATAATGATCATTAGCTGGGACCCACCGCATTTAGAAGCAAAACACTAGAGAGGGGCGGCGGCGCTTTTGAAGAGCCGGCAGCGCCGGCTTGCCCGGATTCCAGCAGCTTCAAGATGGCGGCGATAGCCAGCCCGCCGCTCACCACGTCTCCGCCGGTGGAAACCGTGCATGTTTTGTACCAATATCACGTCAGGTATGACGCCATCAGCGCGGCGGGCCCGTCGTTCAGCGGCGCTGCGACGGTAGCGGCGCGGCGCGGCGTTTGATGCCGCGCTGGCGACATACGCGGCGCGCCCTGCGTCGCCGGTCGTGCCGGGAACAGAGTCCCACGGAAGCTGTGCCGCAGACACACTAGCGGCAATACGGCCCAATAGGGGGCGGCGCGACTTCTTCATAACTTAACACTAGTGCATTTTAAAGGCTGATGTCTTTTTTTTACAAATGGTATATGCAGGGGCGCAAGTTTCCATATATTTGGGGGGGCTCGAGCCCCCCCAATGCTCGGAGAAGCCCCCCAATGACCCGACGAGCCCCCCCAATCCCAAGTTGCGGGCCCCTGCGGACAGAGCCGGGCCCCTGCCACGATTCCGAGCCCCAGTGGTCTACTTGGGCTAGCTTTGGCTGAGACCAGGCTCCCTGGCATGCTTGCGGGTGCCCTGTGGGCCATCCTTAACCTCGGTGTCCGCAACCGGGCCCCTAACGATATTTTTCAGGCCCACTTTGACTGCAGCCGGGTCCCTAATTCCGGCAGTCTCGGGCCTCCTGTCATCCAACCGGGCCCTCTGTGATCCACCCGGGCCCCCTGTGGACTGCAACCGGGCCCCCTGTAATCCACCCGGGCCCCCTGTGATCTATCCGGCCCCCTGTGACTGCAACCGGGCCCCTCTTTGATCCACCCGCACCCCTGTGACTGCAAACGGGCCCCCTGTGATCCACCCGGGCCCCCTGTCATCCACCCGGGCTCCCTGTGACTACAACCGGGCCATCTATGATCCACCCGGCCCACCTGTGACTGCAACCGGGCTCCCTGTAATCCACCCGGGCTCCCTGTGATTACAACCGGGCTCCCTATCATCCACCCGGGCCCCTGTGATACACCCGGGCCCCCTGGGACTGGGACCAGGCCAACTGTGATCCACCGGGGCCCCTGTGACTGCAACCAGGCTCTCTGCGATCCACCCGGCCCCCTGTGACTGCAACCGGGTCCTCTGTGATCCACCCGGGCTCCCTGTGATAACAACCGGGACCCTTATCATCCACCCGGACCCCTGTGATACACCCGGGCCCCCTGTGATTACAACCGGGCCCCCTATCATCCACCCTGGCCCCTGTGATACACCCGGGCCCCCTGTGACTGGGACAGAGCCAACTGTGATCCACCAGGGCCCCTGTGACTGCAACCGGGCCCTCTGCGATCCACCCGGTCCCCTGTGACTGCAACCGGGCCCTCTGTGATCCACCCGGGCCCCCTGTAATTATAACCGGGCCCCATATGATCCACCCGGGCCCCATGTGACTCCAACCGGGTCCCCTGTGACTGCAAGCGTGCCATCTATGATCCACCCGGCCCCTGACTGAAACCGGGGTCCCTGTAATCCACTCGGGCCCCCTGTGACTCCAACCGGGCCCCCTGTGACTGCAACCGGGCCATCTGTGATCCAACCTGGGCCCCTGTGACTGCAACCGGGCCCTCTCTGATCCACCCGGCCCACCTGTGACTGCAACCGAGCCCCCTGTAATCCACCCGGGCTCCCTGTGATTACAACCGGGCCCCCTATCATCCACCCGGGCCCCCTGTGACTGGGATCGGGCCATCTGTGATCAACCCGGGCCCCCTGTAATTACAAATGGGGCCCCCTATGATTCACCCGGGCCCCCTGTGATTCCATCCGGGCCCCCTGTGACTGCAACCGGGTCATCTATGATCCACCCGGGCCCCCTGTGACTGAAATCGGGCCCCCTGTCATCCACCCGGGCCCCCTGTGACTGCAACTGGGCTATCTGTGATCCACCCGGGGCCCCTGTGACTGCAACCGGGCCACCTATGATCCACCCAGGCCCCCTGTGACTGCAACCGGGCCCCATGTGGTCCACTCGGGCCCCTGTAATTACAACCGGGCCCCCTATGATCCAACCGGGCCCCCTGTGACTGCAACCGGGCCCCCTGTGATACACCCGGGCCCCCTTTGACTGCAACTGGGCCATCTGTGATCCACCTGGGGCCCCTGTGACTGCAGCCAGGCACTCTGTGACTGCAACCGGGCCCCCTTTGATCCACCCGGGCCCCCTGTGACTGCAATCGGGCCCCCTGTAATCCACCTGGGGCCCCCTGTGATCTACCCGGGGCCCCTGTGACTGCAAACGGATTCCCTGTGGTCCAACCGGGCCATCTGTGACTGAAACTGGGCCATCTGTGATCCACCCGGGGCCCCTGTGACTGCAACCGGGCCCCTATGATCCACCCAGGCCCCCTGTGACTGCGACCGGGCCCCCTGTGATCCCCCGGGCCCCCTGTGACTGCAACTGGACCCCCTGTGATTACAACCAGGCCAGTTAATATCCACCCGGGCCATCTGTGATCCACCCGGGTCCCCTGTGACTGCAACCGGGCCCTCTGTGAGCCATCCGGCCCCCTGTGACTGCAACCGGGCCCCCTGTAATCCACCCGGCCCCCTGTGACTGCAACCGGGCCCTCTGTGATACACCCGGGCCCCTGGGACTGCAACCGGGCCATCTGTGATCCACTCGGGGCCCCTGTGACTGCAACCATGCACTATGTGACTGCAACCGGGCCCCCTGTGACTGCAACCGGGCCATTTTTCATCCACCCGGGCCCCCTGTGACTGCAACTGGGCCCCCTTTGATCCACCCGGGCCCCCTGTGACTGCAATCGGGCCCCCTGTAATCCACCTGGGGCCCCCTGTGATCCACCCGGGCCCCATGTGATCCATCCTGGGCCCCCTGTGATCCACACGGGCCCTCTTTGACTGCAACTGGGCCCCCTGAGATCCACCCGAGCCCCCTGTGACTGCAAACGGATTCCCTGTGGTCCAACCGGGCCACCTGTGACTGCAACCGGGCCCCTGGAATTCACCCGGCCCCCTGTTATCCACCCGGGCCCCTGTGACTGCAACCGGGCCCTCTGTGATCCGCCCGAGCCCCTGTCACCGCAACCGGGCGCCTGTGATCCACCCGGGCCCCCTGTGACTGCAACCAGGACCTGTGACTGCAACCGGGCTCCCTGTGGTCCAGGAGGCGCGGGTCCTCTAATGCCACGGACGGGCCCTTGCCATGAGTGCGGGGCCCCGTGGTCTATCTGGGCTTGCTGTGGCTGCGGTCGGGCTCCCTAGCATGCTTGCCTGGCATGCTCGCTTGGGTGCAGTCCCCTTTAGGGCCACCCATAATCGCTGTGTCCGCAAACGGGCCCCTAACGATATTCTCAGGCCCATTTTGACTGCATCCGGGGCCCTATTTCTGACAGTCTCGGGACCTTTTTGGTTCCTCTGTGACTGCAACCGGGCTCCTTGTATTCTGCCTTGGCCCCTTTTAGTCTGCCCGGGGCCTTTGTAGGTGGTCTGGGCTTTTTGTAGTGTGCCTGGGTCCTGTGTGGTCCGCCCGGGTCCCTGTGGTCTGCCCGCGCCCCTTGTGGGCGGTCTGGGCTCCTTTTAGTCTGCCTGGGCCCTCTGTGGTCTGCTCGGGCCCCCTGTGGTCTACCCAGCCCCCTGCAGTCTGCCCAGCCCCTTGCAATTTGCCCGGGCTCCTATGGTTTGTCCGTGTCCATGTGGTCTGCAAGGAACCACAGCACTAGCGGATCCAGGGGGGGGTAAAGGTAAAATCGGGGGATTTGATGCCCTCCCCAAATCCCCCGATTTTACCGATTTTTACGGATTTTCTTCAAACAAAAAACCATATGTTTTTCACGATTTGGGGCCCCGTTGCCCCCTCCCCACCGTCGGCCTGAATCCGCCCCTGATTCCACTCCTCCCACTTCGCTATATCCGGGAACCCGTGCTATAATTTCAGGCTCCCTCTGGGCTACCCAGGCCTCCTCTGGCTCTAGCCGGGCTCCTTGCCTTGCTTACGACCTCCCGTAGTTCACCCCCCCCACCGTGCGCAGCCGGGCCCCTTCCGATAAGTACTGGTTTAATACATTGACATGTTTGTTATTTTGGCATCTTTCCGCCGGCACTACTTTTCTTCATTGATATATTTCTAGGCATTTTTGTCAGAAATGTGCATGAAGTTTTCCATTTTTATTTGTTCAAGTGGAATTTTAAATACAGACAAATTTAAGCCTCTTAAATTTGTCTGTCAAAAAGTGTATCATATCTTGTCGTCAAATCCGGGTCAAATAATGTGCGTCCACCGGCGAATGGTAGCCTCTTAATTTCCCGGGATTGTCAGCGCAGCGCGAAGGAATCTAAGGCATGCTCCTGGCTCTCTTGTCGCATTCGCCGAGGCGAATGATTTGCACAAAGTTTGCCTTGAACAGTAAAATTGGCATGCGTATGATTCAATCGGCTTGTGTCTACTCTGGAAAAGTTTCGTTAGGCTCTGATTTGGATTTTACGTTTGGGCTTTTCGTGTCAATCCAAATCGTGCTCCGATGCGCAGTGTTGAATGGCAAGTGAAGTGATTGTTTGCTATTAGCTCCTGTCGGGCTAAATCCTCAATGAGTGATGATCCCCTGTCCGGCTCCCCTGATGGCTAAATACCAAGACTTGGATAATCTTTTGCCCCTATGGCCGCCAGTGACGTATCTAGAATTTGAGTAAGGGTAGGGGCAAAGCCTGAGGGGACAGGGTGGCACTTGGCCACCCGAAGGGCGCACTTTTCACCCAAAGGGCGACCAATCGTCGCATCCTGGGGGAGGGGAGGGTTTGGGGGAAGCATTTCGTCCTCAGAGGCTCTTGGGTTTAAGGGGTGGCTGCCCCATTCGCTCCCCCCCTCTGGTGGCCACCCCATTCGCCCCGCCCCCTGGTGGCTGCAGCCGGGTCCCTACTCCCAGTAGTTAATACCCTGTGGATGCAGACGGGCCTGCCATGGATGCGGTTCGTGTAACTGCAACCAGCCTCTGCCATGCTTGCCATGCGGGCCCCTGTGGTATCCCGGGCCCCTATTGGTCTGACCGGGCCCCCTGTAGCCTGTCCGGGCCCCTGTGGTCTGCCCGGGCCCCAGTGTGCAAAGTATGGCATTTTCGACGAGATCTCGTCGGTGTGAGTGCCCTTGGAGACAGGAGCGAGTGGTGCGAATTTTATCAGCCTGGTGCGAATTTGCAAGACTGGTGCGAGGAAGTTGACACTGAAAACTTAAAAAAAATAATGACTGAATAGTTAGGAAGACACGGGAGGGGCCTTATAAAAAGTCCTTAACTAACTAATAAGAGAGGTAGTATTGCATCGTGTGGGTAGGAATGTGTGCGTTTTTCTCCCTGGTATATGGCAGATTGGTGCGATTTTTTAGGCTGGTGGTGCGATAATTTTGGATGGCTGGTGCGACTCGTCTGGCCTGCTGCCATACTTTGCAGATTGGCTGGGTCCCATTTGGTCTGCACGGACCCCTTGTCTGCTAGTGCCCATTTTGTTCTGATCGAGCCCCTTGTGGTCTGCCCGGGCCTCCTGTAGTTTTCCCGGAACCCTTTTGGTCTGTCCGGGCCTCTGTGTGGCCTCTGCGGACCCCCCTTTGTCCGTTCGGGGCCCCTTTTGTCTGCGCGGGCCCTCTGTGGTTTGCCCGGGCCCCTCCCAGTCTGCAAAGTATGGCACTTTTGGCGAGATCTCGTGGTGCGGACACCCTTCAGGTGGTTCGAACTTTGGAGCAAACAAATGCCCACTTTTGCTGTATGGTGCGAGGGAGCTCAAATCAAACAGCCACAGAGGTCTGAGAAGGGAGAAACTGGTAAAAACATCGAAATTTCCAGGTCAGTGAAATTTCTCACCAATGCTTGGTGTGAATTTTAGGCTGCTGGTGGTGCGAAAAATCTACAAGGCTGGTGCGGACTCGTCGGGTCTGCTGCCATACTTTCCAGACTGGGGCCCCTCTGTGGCTAGCCCAGCCCCTGTGTTCTGCTCGGGTCCCTGTGGTCTGCCCGGGTCCTTTCATCTGTCCAGGCCCCGTGTGGTCTGCCCGGGCCCGCTGCCCAGCCAGCAATTCCGACCGGGCCCAGAGCGGGCTGGGCCGGGCTCTGCCCGAGCCCTAAGACTCATAGCTGAGCCACATAGACTCGGGCTGAGCCCGACATTAGGTCGGTGGATGACAACTTGCCCGAGCGGTAGAGCCCGGTCTTGCTTGACCATGGGTTCTGCCCAGGCGCAGCGGAGCCGAACCTGGTCTGAGCCCATGTACGCGGGCTCTGCCCAGTCAAAGCCCAGCATATATCGGGCAGAGTCCAGCCAAATTGCTGGCTGTGTGTGGTCTGCTCGGGCCCCTTTTGGGCTTACCGGCGTCCTATGGTTTCTGGGTTCCTGTGGTCTGCCCGGCCCCTTTGGTGTGCTCAGGCCCTCTGTGGTCTGTCTGAGCCCCTTGTGGTCTAAGAATATCGTGCAGAAACTGAAGCTGTTGTGTTAGTCGCGTATTTGCAGGAGTTCCTTATTTGTGAGCAGTTTCGTGCCCCAGGTAGTGTATCCGTGCTCCCTGTTGCCGAAACCGGCCCCCTGCCATGCTTGCGGGCCCCCTGTGGTTTTCCCGGGCAACGTGCGGCCGGTCCCATGCCTCCTAGAAGAACATTCGGGGAAAAATGGATGGGGCGTGAGAAATTTTAGGCCCCCCATTCCTTTTGTACTGATCCTATATGAGGATTGTAAAGGGAAATAGGCAGTACCACCTATTCATAGTACCCCTTGACCGGTACCCAGTGTTGTAAAATGTCATGAACTGGCAAGGTGAATGGATCAGAAAAAGGTGTCTTGATCATGTAACATAAATATCAGTATCCCCGCTGATAAAGGAATTTCGCACTTCGATCTCTACCTTCCATTTGTATCAAATTATTCGCGATAATGCGATTTCGTTCCAGGTGTGAATGTTAAAATGGTTGGACAGTATAAACATAAGTCGGGTGCACAAAAGCGTAAAACAAAGAACATTCAATACCGAGGGGCTGCTCTGGTAAAACTACCCAAGCTTTGTTCATTTTTCAGGTAACCTATGAATCTAGAATCGTCTTGCTAATTTTGCAAACTGTTATAAAATGACCCCGATCATATTTGCATTTAATATCTAGCAACGTGCGCGTCCACTTAAAGTAGTTCATATCACTACTATTTTTGGTACTTTGCAAGCTACGTTCATTTATCGACCGCAAAAATTAAAACCCCAATTTAAAACTAACTCGGAAAAGTGCAATGTGTATAGTTTCCAGCAAAACGGTAAAGTAAAGTTGTAATTCCAATCCTTCTTTTCCTGATCATTATCTTCCTCGGCCAGCCCACCAGCCGGATCCCGTTTGCTAAAAGACCCTCCAGCATCCATCCCTCCTGCGTCGTCCGGGGCTGATCCCGTTGTACCTCCGGAGGAGAGCATCCCGCGTGGACGACGAAGACGGTAAGTAGGCACCTACTTGTCCAATATCCTTACATAGTTTGGCAGCTCGTTCAAAAGATTGGGTCTTCTGACTACTTTTTGGGCTAAATAGTGCAAATCAGGAACAGTGACGAATAGCGCGCTAAAAATTGTTATTTAACCTTTGCAGTCAGTTTTCGACAACAAACGGTCGAAAATACGTTTTTTTCGGTCACATTTTCATTAAAAAATACGGGCCCCCATCATGTACGGGCCCCCTTTCGAGCCGGGTGCCCCCCAATCGAAAATATAAAGTTGCGTCCCTGGGTATATGATTGGGAAAACAACGGCAACAAATCATGAACATAATTAAAAGGATACATCAAGATGCGGATCTGTTTCGACTGGTGCCTTGATCACAACCCTTTTAAGAATAAAGAGACATGTGTCACACCCCTCTGCGGCACAATAGCGATGCGACATGTGACACCAAGCTTCTCCGCTAGTTCCGATCGAAACGGATTCATACATTTGTTTACCTCCTCCATCTGTGAGATACTTGAAAAAAAAACATATTTTGCGCTTTTTCATTTACCACAGACATTGTCATCGACAGGTGTTTAAAAAGTGAGAATATGTTTTCAAGAACGCGGATGTACACAAGAAACTATATCAATGCGTTTAGATGGAACTGACGGAAAAGTTAAGGTGTCTCACGTGGGACCGCTATTGTGCCGCAGAAGAGTGTGAAGCACGTGCCTCTTTATTTTTATACGGATGTGATAAAGGCAGTAGTCGATCTGCATCTGCATATTGATGCATCATCTAAAATATGTTTATGATTTATTCCCAGTGTTTTTCCAATGATATACCACCGCTCCATTATAACAAGGGCTCTGGAAGAAATTTCATAAAAATAGAAGTTACCCAATATTATATTTATTAGAAATTAATACCGGGCTATACTGATCAGCAATCCTTGATTTCGGCCACAATGGACGCCAAATAAAATCATTGTCCGAGTACTACCTCAACACGGAAGTTAAGAGTTGAATTGCTTTCTTCATATGTCGACTCCACCCACTAAAACAATCTGTTCTAAAAAAACAAGACATTATACATACCAGGCTGCAAGTAGGCCTTACGACTTAAAAGCTAACGAATTCATACTTGACAACTTTCCCAACACCTAACGTTACTGTGGGCAACACAGAGAGACGACTCTTTTTTCGCGGCTGACCGTTTATAAGCCACCGTCGCCATAAGTAGCAGGTACCGGCCGGCCGGGCTGAGGGTGGGGGCGTGGCCTACGGGGCGGCGGCCAGAGCTCAGGACGACAGAGCCATATGTTCTCGGCAACTGTTTGTGTTACCTTGTATGTGTGGCGCCGCGACCTAACAAACCGGCTCTTGCACCACAACACCATTGTGCAACTGCACGGCATTGAGGTCGTTAATTCACGAAATACAGTCGAGGTGAGTTGAGTAACAGCCCAGAGGTTATCAAACAGCAGCGTTGTGGTGACACTTCCTGCTCAGAAACACTAGCGCGAGGTGAGATTAGAACTCACGCGGGTAAGGTGGAGGAGGGAAACGAACGGCTGTCAATGATATTTTTCACGGGAGGTAGTTACCAGCAATGTCTGGAAAACCCGTGTAACCCGCGCGGCAGAGGGAACTATACTCACAGCCGGCCGTTTGTGCCTTCAACCGCGAGCTAGTCCGCACCCGAGCGGTTCAGCTGGCTGGGGGGGGGGGCTGCGCCGGCACGGTGCGTCTGACCACAACTGCACAAGTCCGCAAATCATCACTCTACCCTACAGTGACCCAAAATAGGTTTTGCGCTGGGGTGTCGAGTGGAAAATTCAGCTCGGAATGTATGGCGAGTGAGTGGAAAATTCCCCTCAAAATGTATGGCGGAGTAAAAAAATCCAATTTGGGTACTCAGGTGGTAAACTCTCAGGGCCCTTGTATGAATTGAAGGATGGATATTTCCTTTAATTTTCTCAAAGTAAATATTTTTAAATTGTCCCCAAACAGCATTGTTTGACCATTCCCATGTAAAAAAATTTGGGTTAAGCAGGTAAATATTTACCAGCTGAAACCCCCTGATGAAGTCTCCAATTTTTTAAGGATTTGGTGAATTTCCACAAATAAAAAACTTTTTGGGAGCCCTCTGAGACCAACCTTCGGGGGAAAGAACTCTGGGAGCCACCAAGACTCTTGGGGGGGCTTCCCTAGACCAACTCTTGTGCCCCTCCTCTCCTCTCCCACACGACCAGCTTTAAAGGGCCCCTGAGACGAAATATCGGGGCCCCCTTAGACCAACTTTGCGGAGGGGCCTCCGAGATCGGCAGGTGGTGAAAAATGAAAAGGGATTTTTTCATGCAATACCTAGTTCCAAAATTAATTATCTAAGCATACACTGTATAGTTTTCCTGTCCGGGACAACGCCCCTCCTATACCTATACCTGTAGCTATCGGAATTTTGGAGGCCACTCCTGACCTCAATCACTGCACCTCGCATACACCTATGCTAGGGCCCAGTAGAGCCTCGGTTTACACTTAAATAACCCAGACGAAACTACAAACTTTCTATCATGGCAATAAACTCTTCCAGACTCTTGCTAAAACATACCTCTAATGGTAAGTTTTGCCATAAACCCGTCGGAAATGGCACTACCGGAAAATGTAGGGCTAAAGGAATGTAGACCGTGCTGGACATCAACAAATGCCTACTGCTTAGATCTCTATAACAACTTCGTTTCCGATCAGCTCGACTCGAAATGTGGGGCTGTTATGAGACAGCTAGTTCTGAACTGTGGAACTAACTGTGCACATCGTGGCCATTTAGAAATGCTTGAATACTTGCATTCTACTTTAGTAGAAACTATTGCGACCGCAGGTAGCAACTACATTAGCCAACCGAGGCAACCCGCGGAACAGCATCCAAAGAGCTATCCAGGATGGAACCAGAAAGTTAAATATGTACACTCATTGGCTCGCAACGCTTTTCTCTTGTGGCGCTCCTATGGTTCGCCAAAAGAGGGAGCTATTGCCAACAATATGCAGCAAACCCGGTTGTTATTTAAGTATACATTTAGACAATGTAAAAGAGATCAGAATGGACTACGTGCCAACAAATTGGCAAATTTGTTAGATCGTGAGCCCGCTAATCGATTTTGGGTCAAGGTTAAACAAGAAATGACTGAAAATGTCCCACTTCCCTCCAGCTTTGGCAGCATCACAGGGGAAAAACATTGCGAACTTATGGAAAGAACACTTTGCTTCCCTTTTCAACGATAGTGGCTGCATGACCAATGTAGAAATGATCAATGAGTTACTAAATAAGCAATCGGATGTGACCCCGCCGGTGACGGTGGACGAAATTAGGATGGTTGTGACAAAAATCATGAGTGGTAAAGCCGCTGGCTGGGACCTGATGTCACCTGACCACTTAAAAAATTTACGGCCAGATAATTTTACAGTTATTGCAGCTTTATTTAACTCGATGATATACCACTCATATCTGCCCGAGGAATTAGTACTTTCTCTCATCATACCTTGGTCAAGGACAAATCAGGAGCTTTAGATGACACATCAAACTATAGGGTAATATCGCTTTCTACAAGCATATCAAAGCTTCTCGAGATGATTTTGGTGGAAAGAATGCAACCCTACCTAGAAACAAACGATGCACAGTTTGGATTTAAGACCGGACACTCAACCACACATGCAGCCTATATTTTGAAAGAGGTCACCCATTACTTCACGAAGCGTGGTAGCCCAGTTTATGCATGTTTTTTGGACGCCAGCAAGGCCTTTGATCGGGTTTGCCACTCAAAACTCTTCCGTATTCTAGCAGATAGAGGGGTGCCAACATCCTACCTCAAACTGCTACTTTACTGGTATAGGTCACAAAAAATGAGTGTTAAGTGGGCTAACGAAATATCAGACTCTTTTCAGGTAGAACATGGTGTCAAGCAGGGTGGGAATTTATCCCCATTGCTCTTCACAGTCTACATTGATGAACTGTTTGGTAAACTGCAGAGCCATAGCGCTGGATGTCGTATTGGAATGAGCTCAGTCAATGCACTAGCTTACGCTGACGATACCGTAGTGCTAGCTCCTTCCAGGTCTGGACTTCAGTTATTAGTGCACGAATGCGAGCTCTTTGCCGACGCAATGGACATAAAATTCAATGTGAAAAAGACTGTGTGTATGGTATTCAGCCCCAGCAGACCTTACAGTTCTGGCCACCTGCTTCGCTCAAACCCACCTAGTGTAAAACTGAAGGGGGTTAATCTGAATTGGGTTGATAAATTTAAATATTTGGGACATGTGATTGAAAATGATTTGAGCTGTAGTGCTGACATGAGACGGATAAAACGTTCAGTTTATTACAGTGTTAACATGCTGAAGACTACTGTAGGGTACGTTGATCGACATATCTTAGTAAGACTATTTCAAACGTACTGTTCAAACTTTTATGGTTGTGAGCTTTGGGCGACAAGGAGTGGTAGAGCTCTTCGGGAGTTAAGTTTAGCGTATCATTATAGCATTAAGAGGCTTGTTAAGGTTCCCAAATGTTCAAGAAATCATCCGTTGTGCCATGAATTAAAACTTCTGACTTGCCAAATGCACATTGAATACAGACAACTTTTATTTATTAGAAGACTTCAATTCAGCAACAATAATATCATCCGGAGCCTACAAAATAGTGATGTTGTTCGCACTAGACTGCTTCACATCAACCACCTAAAGATAAGAGAAAAATATGGAATATTAGGCATGGATTTGAGCAGGACATCAAAGCAACAAATTTATAATGTATTTTGGTCTTACCTCCAGCGCATGACTGAAAATGTTATTTAAGCTTAAGCTTCAGCTTGGTCTCATGATTAGTCAACGATATCTATGTGACATGTCACCATAAGTGTATATTTATGAAGAATGCGTGCATGTTGTGTGTACTGCGTGTTTCTCTATTATGCGCTGCACCTGTATATGTACCCAAGTGGTATGAAATAAATGGCATTATTATTATTATTATTATAAAAGTTTCTTTTCTTTACCTGTCAATTCCCCTGCTTCTCTTCACATGTATACTCACCTTCATATGAGTATGCAGCTTTCTATCAATATCTAATCCAAGCTACTACAGCCTCCTTTCTGTTGTTTCTTCCTTTAGGCCTTGTTTCTTCCTTTCGTCTACAATCAGCGAGGCGCGGCGGGTTGCTACAGCGTCAGAGCAACTACTAATTTAAATTTCTGATCGCAATCCGCTTGCCGGTCGCATGAGCAACATCATTTGCATTTCAAAAATTGCTCTAAATTAATTTTCTAAATGCTTATAGACTAGAAAATTATACAACTAAAAGCACACTAAGAGGAAAACTTACAATGTTTTGTCAATAACGAATATGAAACCGGCCTTTCAAAAAGCCTAAAGATGCCGCTTTTATTTACTAGATGTAAAGACGGCGTTTTGGTAAGTCCACGCCGTAGACCAGCCATACAAAGAAGTGCCAATGTTTGAAGGGTAACTGGATGCATTCTTGTTGCCCCAAAAAAATCATTTAATGAAAATGTAGAGTTTCAATGTATTCAAGTGCCGGACACTTTCAGTTCAACTTAAATATCAGCGTATTTATGCCTAGGGTGTCGTAGGGTGCCGTGAGTGGATTTGGGTGTCACACGGCGTGGACGCAGCAATGAAGGGCTGATATGGATAAAAGTTATTTTCTTCGCAATAAATGGTCAATTTTCTACGATACAATGGCAAAAATATCCTGCTTAAAATACAAATTTCAAGATAATTGTTTTTAACAACAAGATGACCGAAATGGTTTTCACTATTCTCGGTACCAGAAATACAAAAACAACTTTTCAAGGACGTAAGCCTAGAAATCATGTCCACAGATAAACTGCTTTCCAAAAATGTATCTTTCAAAGCGGTCAGCTCATTTTTTTGGCAGCACAAGGCTAGGGTGTCTAATTTTCCACTCACCAATTTTGTGAGTGGTGGAATTTAGTGGCGGTGTTTACCCATTGGAACTTTCTCCGGTGGGGCAGGGGGCACTGAGCGTCTTGCCCGCGCCAGAATTTCGATTCAGTTGTTCCTCTGAAATCGGTAGATATAAGGATGCCAGGTATAATTGGCTAGAAAAATAAAAAACGCCAGATTTTCTTCCAGAAAAGCCAAAGAAGCGCATAAGAGCCGAATTAATCTGGCGATCTTTTAGTCGATTCTGCTGCTGTCTTTTTCCAGTGGACGTTGGTAGAGGAAGCAATGGAACTGGCCTTTGTAGTAAGTATTATTGAGTAAAATTAAATAGTAGTAAGTATTGTTGGAAGTGAGAGGAAAACTCAGCAAAAAAAAATATAAAAGCCAAGGTTCGCTAACGATGAAGGCCTTGACCGGCTTATATCATTCCCAGACTAAACTTATAATACAAGATTCAAGATGCATACAACGTGAAGGCAAGGTTCATAGAGGAACACAGAAAAAGTGATGTATAACTTGAAGACAACATTTTAAAGCAAAACAGAAATACCCCAGGAGCACACATATTGGAACAACTGTAGTTTGAGAGCACCTACACCATTTGCATGTGGAGTGGCCTCTCAGAATATGTATCAACCGAACATTCAACATCATCATCTTTTAAGACCTGAGAAACGAAAACGAGGAATCACGAAGACAAAAGCGAAGAATGAAAAGAGAGACCAGTCGACAAATAACGAGAATAATTCATCATCACCGTCATCGTCACGCCTTGTTTGTTTGTTGTTTTCCATGCTTTTTTCACTGGATCCCTTCATCAAGTCCCACTACCTCACTCCATGGGTTGAGCGCGGCGCCTGTGGCGACCCTCCCCGTGAATAATCCTTGTCCTTCCCTATCAACCATCCTATCCTTATCCTTATCCTACAGTGTGTTTTTGCTAAGTTTGTCATTTACATGTCCCTCATCTTCATTACGACCGGCGTCAGAATAGCCACATGGATAGTGGAGATGCTGTGTATGTCAAATATATATATGGAAAATTCTGCTTGACTGGGTGTCGTTCTGCACCCAGCACTCCAGGTTTTGGGACACTGCTACCCTAATTAGCGACATACGTATCATTGCAGACCGGGACACACGACCAATTACCCGTCTGAGACGGATACCAGTTACCGTGGTCTTAAACGGGAAGCCTTTTATATCCGCCCACTTTTCTGTAATTGTACCTGGTCTTCCAGTTTTCCGGGCATTGTAATTAGGCATATCCAGCACACAGCCATAGTTCGGATTCCCGGCATTACATTTCCTGTCACTCTGAAAGCCTACCTATTAATTGGTGGGGTCAAGAAAACATTTTTTTCATTATAGTAGGCAGAGAAAAGATTACCAGCGGTGAAGCTAATAAAGGTATTTATGTCGGCATATCAAATATATATATTAATCTAGGGATGGGCGGTTTTGGATCACCTAGATAAGAAACCACAATTCTTCGTTCAAAAACATTAACTAAGACATTTCGATATCCTTTTATCTCTCCACTTTTATACTTTCTCTACTTTGAAATTACACGCAACCAATGATGTGTGGAAAAACGGCGCTAAAAAAGGCGAAGAAATGAGTGTCCGGCGACGGAAACTGCAGGCCGCGAATGGTAAACCATCAGGCAGCATGTAAACACGTTCCTCAGCAGTCCCCAACGGGATACTCCCACCCTCAGTAATGTTACTGTCTTCTCAATACTACGCCTTAATTATCTCAGCTTCCCAATGTATCACTTCAGCTTCAGCACTGGTTGGTTTACAGATATCTCGAGTAACAAATACCACTGGTAACAGCGACCCTGCGATTGATACAGATGCGACTGCAGGGGAGGCAAGTGGGGCACATGCCCCGCCTCCGACTGACCCTCAGCGCCGTACAGAATGGTCACGGCACACCCCTCCCGCGAAAGGTCGATTGTGCCCCTCTGAAATGTCGCTTCCCCCTCCTCCCAGGATGCGAGTATAGGCGCCCCCACGTAGGATTTGTATATCACCTGGTAAGTTTTGACGCCCAAAAGTGGCGACCCCCGAACAAGTACCCCCCCATTCGAAAACCCTGGATCCGCTTGAGAGGATATACAATTGTCGCCTTTACAACAGTATGCATCATCTGATGTTTCCCACAGATCTCTTTAGATAGCGCGGAGTTTGGGTAGCTTTAGAGGTTCGACGGTACTCGAACTACCCTGCATCTAAACTGTTGCCGGGGGTCATAACTACATATGTCTCCACTTATGGATTTTGTTTGAAAATAACCGCTTTGGATAATTGTCTAGTGGATAATTGTGTTCTGCAGCGTGCTGTTACCTGGCAAGGTATTCTCATCGCGCCAAAACCTGTTATGACTGGGATTCTAGCATGCTCACAGCCATGGGCGCCGAAAGCGGGGGAGGGGGGACGTGTCTCCCCTGTTGGCCAACGAGGGGGACGTCGCCCCAAAATTGTTGGGTCCATCGTCATTAATGCGGTCAGGTACCGAATATGCTCCAAAATTCGCCTTTCCCGGTCAGCACCATCCCGGGTACGTCCCCCCAGTAAAAATTCCGTGGCGGCGCCCCTGCCCACAGCGTCCATACAGCCGTTTGAGCGGTCACGCTGTATTATGTAGTAGCCCCGCCCACAACCACCGCTGTAACCACCGTAACATCCGACACTACCGCCCTCTATTGATTGAGATGGTACACCCTGTTGCCGACGGTGTCGCCTTAACCCTATTTCCGTCAGGCTCCCGGCTACCCCCTATTTCCGGCAGGGGGCAATATCGGCCCCCTAAGATCTCGTAATCTAACCGGCCGATTTTGAAAATTCAAAGTGCTATAGATTCCCTGACGCTAAACTTTATTTTGAAAAAGAAAATTTCAAAATTTTGATTTTTAAGGAGAAAGTCGTGCAAAATATACAATTTTTGTGTATTTTTAGATTTTCCATAACCCTTGTCTCTGTTGTACGATTTTCACAAAACTAGTTCAGATTTACAAATAATTGACCCAAAATTGTCATATACTCGAGTTACGCAAAAATTCGAAATTCAATGGCAGTTCCAGGACCAGGACTATGAGGGGAAATATATACAACCTAAAAAGTTTTTGTTACGCGGATTAGAAGCCGTGATATACTGCTTGGCATCTTTGACACATAAATAAATGAAAAAAAGTGAAAAACTCATCAGGGCGGATGCAGTAAGGTAAAACAGTGGGGTAAAATACATCCCAACAATATGCGAGTGGTATGCATGAGTATATTAGTCCCTCGACTAGTTGAAATTTATTTCTGATAATTTTTACCCTCCCATGGCAGCTCTGGGAAAGGGGGTGACATAGGCGGATCAAGGACTCCGTCGTGGGGGCGGGTGGGGGTGATTGGAAACACATTTTTAATATACAACGATATTGAGTCGCGGCGGTGATACTGGCTGGGAATATGCATTTTGAAAATGTGTAGTGACTGGACACGCCTCTGGTAATCTAGAATTTGGTTATAACTATTTTGAATTTTCATATACCCAATTGTATTCGCCCTGGCACGGCTGTAAGCAGTCTTCTCACTTACTAACGTTTAGTCCTTCTTGATAACATTACCCCCATTTTGAACTGCTGTAACCGCCCCTGATGAATACAAATAGTGACAATTGTGAATGCACTATCATCTCACATAAAAATGATATAATAAAACCATATAACTGGTATCAGGATCAGCAGAGACGGCTTCCTTTTTACAAAGAACCCATCGCATACGATAATACTTGGTTTGTGGATAGAACCTCCCCAAAAACCCAGCCATAGCTCCGCCCCTGATAAATATATAATATTGACAATTTCAGAAAACCTGCCTGTACTAGTTTTAGGAAAAGTCAGGAAGTTTCAAAGTTCTATCGCAAGCCGTTTCGGAGATATTCTTGAAAAACCTTAGGGGGCAATATTAGCCCCCTGCCGGAAATAGGGTTAATGCACCCTATTCTACATATTCAGTCTTTCTTCCGAGACATCACATTATTGTAGTACTCTTAAAATTACCTGCGAAAATACCTTGTAACACTTCTTGAAAGCATCAGCGTTTTCATTCACAACACGATGGCCTGAAAACTGACAAGTCCACTGATATCTTAAATTGTGCTATTTTGACGCTCGAACTGGAAATATGAGCAGCGTGAGAAAGCATTTCCTCACTAAGCCTTCTCTCACCAGAGTTGTGCGTTTCAGAACTTTCTTGAGTCGACTCAACTCAACTCAGCTGCTGAGAGTGGTCGACCCAACTCTGACTCAACTCATTGTCAAGAGTTCAGTGAGCCGACTCAACTCTGACTCAATGCTAAATCATACCAACTCAACTCCGACTCAACTCACGACTCAACTCAACTCAAACTTCGACTCAGTTTCAAAATATATAAAGGATAAATAATATAAATAAGTAATAATAAATTAATAAACCACTAAAAGCCAAGCTGTACAGAAAGTCTTACAGGAAAATGAAGATTAATGGATGGTAGATAAGTTAATTGAAACATTAAAAATCAATTATAGCCAGGAGCCATGGATATTTTTTATTCTTCCAGACTGCCAGTGCCAGATAAAGCTGCCACACCATGTTGCAATGATTTCTGAAAGAAGCCTTGCATGTTTAACCAGGTGCGTGGAATGGAAAGGAACTTAAATGGGTTAAGGTTACAACAAAATAGGGAAATAATTGCACCTCCATACTGTCAGAAAAAGGTCCGGCTAAAAAACATGATCTAAACTATATTTTCAGAAATGATAAGGGCAATGCTTTTTGTTTTTGTTAAAGAACGATGCTGGATAATTTTGCTAAATGAAACATTGCTATGCCATGAGCTGAACCAAAATCTAAGCTATAATTACTAGAGTACCTAGTTGCAATTGCAAATTCTAAGAACTACAGCAAAACCTAGGAAATAGTATAGCATACCAACATATGACATAGGACAATACAAATGAAAATTTTATCATCATGTTGCATTAAAAACATACATATTTTTACACACAATACAATTTTCAGCTTGAAAAGCTTCAATAGAGCAAGCACGTACCTACCTATCACTCTTCAAAATGGGAGCAGTTTGATAATTGCCAATGTATACGGCTTTCCAGATAAAATACGGACGACGATCAGACACAACCAGTAGCAAGAAATAATTCGTCTGATTCGCGCAATAATAGTATTTCAATATTTTGTCAAATCAGAGTTCAAACTTTTCTGTGCCAACAGTAAGAACTGCTCTTTATAGGTTAAAGCAGTAGCTGGAGACGGCGCATTTAAGACAAAAGAAACAATTTCATATGTAGTTTAGAAATATTCACATCACTTTGTTAATTATCACGTGGCTTCTACAATATTTTGCACTGAAGCTACTTTAGCTTGAGGCTATCCTTGACTAAATTTGTTCTTTAAAGACAGCAATGGCGCACTCTCTTGCCTGTGGTTATTCTTTTATATTGGAGTGGTGGTGGAACGTTTGAGTGTATAACTGTGAGTGGTGGTTGAAAAGAAGGAATACTAGATATTGATGATGAGGAGTTTTGAGATATTTTAAATGTATTTCGCAGTGCATTCCACCTCTCAAAATCTTTAAGACAAGGCCAGAGATAGGAGCCTGTTTAATTTTTCGAGTAGGGGAGAGTGGGGAGAGTTGTATCATGGACAAGTTGTATCAGAGCGATTTTTTCCAAAACTATCCAAGAGATAGCGCACCCGACACGACTAGATGATGCGGCAAGCGATCCGCCATCTTTCTTTATACTGCCGTCTGCTTGGCTTGGTGCGTTTCGCGGTGAGTGCAGAAAATGTGTTTTCGGGGTGTCATTCTGTAAAATTTCGTCGTAAGGAAATGTGTGTTTTTGTCATTCAGATGATCACGAATTGGAAGGATCGCTGTAGCAGTGGTAAGGGTAGATTCTAAGGCTTCGTGCATGAGAAGGATTTTCTCGGCTGGCCACTGGTTGTTGAGCACGAGGACGTTTTTTCCAATGTGGGAGGGTGGTACATGTTGTATCAAGGCCAGGTGGGGTATGTTGTAACAGTGATACAACTCATCCCAATGTACATACAGCTCATTAGGGGTGTCGCCACAGATTCTTTTTTGCCAAAAACACTACATTGTCACATCTAGACACAACGAAAAATTAGGTAAAATATTTTTGATGCAAACAGTGCGGGTCAGGATAAGTGCAAGACGGACCACGCTGATGGAATAAAAGCAAAAGCAAAAATTAAAGTCTAACAAGTCCAGTGGCGAATCTAGGATTTCGTTAGGGGCAGGCTCTGAGGGGGCGCCGAACCTGGGGCGCGGAATCTGAGGGGCGCCAATTTACCACCCAATAGGCGGCCAGTGTCGAAGAAAAACGCGTTTAAGAAACGTATTTGTAAATGCTTATTTTCATGAAAGCTACCTTCAGTGAAACATGTTCACGTTTACCATCAAACATATTTCGGGCCGGCAAGGTTTCGCCCAGAACGTAATGACGGGTACATTGGTAGAAAAGCTGACGCCCCCACTGATGCTAACTGAAGCACCATGAGCAAAGAATACAGCTAACTTCGATCTGAAGAAAACTGAGGTGTCGTAACGACCACATCCACATATCATAGTTGTCTTGGCTAACGCTGGGTCCCTACAGAAACCCCGATTGACGCTACAATAAGCGCAATTAACAATGAATACAGTGAGCTTTGTTGAACTTAGTCATGGCGAAAGCTAAGGTGCCGTATCGACCACCTCCACATATCACAGTTGTTTTGACTAACGCTGAGTCCCTACTGAAATCTCCGATTGACGCTAACCTAAGCATCAGAGGCCGCAGAGCCTCTGCGGGCCTGGGCCTCTGAGTTTTTGGTGGCTGCTCTGAGCTGATATTGAGTCCCTTCAATTGATCTGGGACCGCTTTAGATAACCAGGCCCTCACACTGAACTTGAATGTGTCGCCACTGGAGCCTTCTGAGCTTTTGGGTCCCTTAATTGGTGTAGGCCCTCCTCAACAGATCCTGGGCCCTCTGAGTTAATTGTTAGCTATCTTAGAGCGAGTTTTCAGGTTGCCCCCTGGGCTGTTCTGGGACCGTGAAGAGTATTGCACAGGAGCTTACTGGCTTGGCCTTAGATCCTTCGCTGCTTTGGGCCCCTAAGCTAAAAATAACCCTGTAGGTGAGATTATTGTGGCAGCCATGAGCCGGTCTAGGCCCATGATAGGATTTACTTAAGGGGCCTCTGGTTTGATCATAGGGCCCCTAGCTGGATTAGTCTCCCTGAGCTGGCAAAAGTCCCCTGGGTTGGTATCGTGTTCGTTTAACTGATATAGACTCCTTCAGCTTGTATGGGGCCCGTTGTGCGTATCTGGGCCCCATGAGCTCGTCGAGACACCCAGCTAGTCTGGCCATCTTAGTTTGTATGGGCCTCCTGAGCTGCTTTGGGGCCCCTCAGTGTCTAGGCCCCATGAGTTGAAGGTTGGCCCCTGGGCTAGTTTTGGCCCCTGAGCTTATTTAGTACCCATTTAAATGGGTAGGCACCCCACGCTGCCTATACAGCTCATTAGGATGTCGCCACAGATTCATTTTTGCCAAAAACACTATATCATTACAGGTAGCCACAACGAAAAATTAGGTAAAGATATATTTGCTGCAAAAGTACGGGCCAGGATAAGTACAAGACAGGCCGCGCTGATGGAATGAAAGCAAAAACAAAAATTAAAGTCTAACAAGTCCCGAGAAGTTATGGCCACATCCCCACCTTCGCTTCACAAATTCGAGGGACACCCTGCTCGCCCCCGCCTCCTACTTCCCACGTCCATGCAATTCATCCGTATCCCTGATACAACCCTTCCCGTAACTATTGTGAGATGATTACTTAGTAAGTCCATAACTAATACGTTTAGGCTTTTCAGATTGAACAGTTGCAGATTGAACAGACTTTAGCCCTGGCTTAAGTCTGCTGGTACCTAGTCAAGAATTTGCCCGTTTCGACGCATTGTGTAGGCTTCCTTTTTCCAAACGGGTCACTTTTACACTTGGACGGTTGATGTTTCGTTTGCGCTTTTGTCGCCATGAATTTCGTACTGTATTGGCCATAGTTAGGTTCAATAAAATGCAAGTTAAGTTTATAATTAAATTCTATATTCGTTGTAGGTTGTTCCCAAGGTCATGATCGGTAGCAGACACAGTCTCCAAAACGTGACACACTGTTACAACTTAACCCACCATGTGATACAACTCACCCAACCGGTGGGGTGTTGTATCGTGAAAAGGTCCATTCGCCGGGCAGTAGGAGACAAACCAGTAAAGATTAAGAAAAATATATCGGCAAAAGGAAGCCAAAGGATGCAGCTACGAGATGGTATTGAAATCACGGGGCCATCCCAAGTAATTACGAAATTAATGAACCTGGAGTAAAACTGATACAACCCACCCCACCCTCCCCTACAGGTATCATTTGTGCATAGGGATTTCTTCAGACCATTTGGGCCTTTAAAATAAGCAATTGAACCGTATAATTAATTTGATATATTGAAAGAAATTAAAACTTTGATCGACACATTTGAAACACTGGAGGAAAAGATATTCAAAAGGTTTCCAAAAGGTAGGAAAATTCAAACTTATTCAACATATTTGCATACTGAGTCAACTTTTGTTGTCGCCTCATTTGACTCGCTGTCTCCACAACTCAACTCATTGACGTGGTGTGAACCGACTCAACTCAACTCAACTCACCTGTCTAATTTTTCTTGACTCAACTCAACTCAACTCTGAGTCGAACGAGTCAGAATTTGAGTTAAACTCCGACTCCGACTCGTGAGTCGCGCAACTCTGTCTCTAACACCCCTAAAAACGCTCCCGAAACAGAGGAATTGCTTTGACCAGCCTTCCGCTCCTGGTCCTACTTTGTCCGCCCCGTTTCCGCTCGGAGGTGTACCCAGACAAACTGGTGAGGCAATGGCGAGGATGGAACGATCATTCCTGCATAATTTGAAAACCAACCCACAGGAGCACGGAGGAGCAGAAGCACGGAATCACGAACATATCATTTGGAAAATACTGGTTAGCATAAATAATGCTGAGCCCTCCATCGAACTCCCTAAAACCGAATGAGCCCACAATTCAGATCAGGGTCGTGACACTACCTTATCGGTACCGACTTGGAGAGAGACCACTAAAGATAACCCGTCTGGTCGAAGGATACACGAAACCACCGGACATTTCTGGGAGTCTCACAAACTTTTGGAGGGAAGCTTGTCTCACGACGTTCATGCTGTTCCTTTCAGCTGAACCAGAATTAGTCAAGCTCATCGGATTGCCGTTCAAGGGTGAATTTCGCAATCAAATATTGATTTCAGGGAAAATAATCTTAGCGTCTCGGAAGAAAACCAGCCAAATTCCGCAAAACTTTTGATGTGAAAGAAAGGGTGGGTTCTTGTCTTCGGAAATTGAAAGATTCGCCACCCCATCCCGCCGTTTTGACGGTGGCGACACCGAGGGCTCACCAGACATCCCCGACGGGCCGCGGGGCGGAGGCGGGACTCACCTGGAGGCGCGGGACAGCACCACCATCATGGCGTAGAGGTCGATGGCCGACTCAGCCAGCCGGTTCAGCAGGAACTGCTCCTCCACGATGTTCTTGCCGTAGCGCATCAGCATCTGCTCGGAGGTGTGTCCGAACGCCTCCACGGCCTGTCGACACGGCCAGGGCGCAGTGTCACCGCTGGAAGCCTCACAGCTCTCACAATTCAGAGCTGTTCGTCTGCTCTTCTGAACACCTCTGAGAGGAATGTCGGCTTGCAATAGTATATAGTATATGACTTGCCAAGGCAAGGCAAATTGGCAAAACCAGCTACATAGAGATCTGAAGAAAAACCAACTCCATACACATATCTGGCCCGTCCCACAAAATGTGCCCCAGACTGCTGACCCGTCGTACGATGTGTGTCCCGGACTTCTGACCCACCCCATGATACGTGTCCCGGACCACTGACCCGGCCGGCGAGCTGCGCCGAGTGCTGCAGCTGGGAGGGCACGTGCTGGTCCAGCTGGACGCCGCCCGAGAGGCCGACGGCGCGGCGGGCGCGCGTCACGCCCTCCGTCACGATCATGCCCATGTTGGCGGCCGGGTTCTTCAGCGCGCGCTGCAGCTCCTTCAAGTGTCCACCGGCGTTTTGAAGACCTGCGGGGGAAACGGTGAAGCAGGCGGTAAGGACGTGGGAAACATGGGGAGAGCAGGGACAACCACCCTCCTCCGAAACCTCAGAACCGAACACAGACGACTTAAAAACTTATTTCTACTATTTGCTAAATCTTTTACCCGCTAAATGTTCTTAATGTTTCTTCACTTACGCAGATCATCATTTCTAAAGTAGAGAGAAGTGGCTACAGTCCCAGATGACAGATCAGCTATTTCCCAGATGATGTCCCAGTCCCAGATGACTTGCAATGCACACTTTACAAGGCGGTCAACGCAGTCGATTTTTTCACAGAGGCAGTGGCACATCCATTTAACGACAATTTTCACAACGGCAATTTTCGCAACGGCAAACAAGTTGCACGAAGCTGGTTGGGACTTCCTTTCCCGTGATATTCTGCATTCATTTTTGAAGGCAAATGCTCGAAAAGAGCCTCCTGTAAGACAGCTACAAAAGAGCAAAATAATTACAACAGTGTTTGAAGCCGTTGTTTCCACGCGTCGATAATGTCCACCCGCCACACAGCCTACTGGCGACAACTAGACCATCTCCCTAGCTCCCCATCAGTGTGGGTGACGCTCTAGTACAGCAAAAGGAAACCCACTAGCGCCACCTATACTACTGCTCTGTCACCTACCGGTGAGGGCCACGAACAGCCGGAGGATGTCGTTGGTGCCCTCGAAGATGCGGAAGATGCGGAGGTCGCGCAGCACGCGCTCCAGACCAGCGTCCTTCATGAAGCCCATGCCGCCCATCACCTGGATGGCCTCGTCGGTGACATGCCAGGCCGCCTCCGAGGCGAACACCTGCCGACAACGGCGGACGTCACAGCACAGGCAGTGACACTACCGCACCAATCACGAACAGACTGAGTCGAACTGATCTGCGCCAGAGTCATGAGTCAGTTCTAATGGCGTAGTTGCGAAAGGACAGTTTTATGCGACCTTAAATTACTGCCAAAGCCACAAAAAGCTATCGAAGAACCGAACACTTACCGTAATCTAGTGAATTTGTCGAAATGTGCTCAAATCAGAGCCACAGTCACACGTTGCAAAAGCGAAATAATAAAATCCCGGTCAGATTTTCCTGGCCTGAGCCAGCCGGCCGCGTGCCAAACGTGGTGGCGGCACCCCCACCTTGCTGATGGCAGCCTCCAGGTGGAAGTCGACGCTGCCACGGTCCATGTTGCTGCTGATCATGTAGGCCATTGACTCGGTGACGTAGTGCAGCATCGCCATCCGCGCCAGCTTCTCCTGAGAGTGACGTCAGAGGTGTGAGCTCACACAGCGCCCCACAAATCCAAGCGAGCGATGAACTGGCATGGGGAAGAAGGTGGCTCCCGACCATGTCCGAAACAGGGACTCGGTATACGCCCAAGTCGGCGATTTCACACAAAAACGTATTTTAAAAGGGTTGTTCAAATTTCTGGAAACTCCAAAAAGAGGTTTTATGGCCAAAACAAGTCGAAAAATGTGGAAATCATCCCTTTTCCACCTAACATCGCAAAGAACAAATCTATAGCCTCCTTTATTCCAAGTTCTGACGTCATCAAAACAACAGTTTCTGCCATCTGCAGGCAATAAACTGGATCAGAGGCGCAACATATACTCGCTTTGAGCTGTAAAAGAATGCAGAACACCATCAGTATCCCATATTAAATCTTTATCTTTTCTCCAAAAAACGAGCCCAAAGGCAAGCATGGAATGGAAACTAATATCACTCATTTTTAATAAAGACAAATTTTCATTATCTCTTTGGAGGTTACCGACATGCGAAGCTAGTAAATAAAAAGTGTAGCTTGCATATAGTAAGGATGGCTCACTCGCTAGCATGGTATTTTCAATAAGTGGGAAGGGCATATGATTTAAACCGATCAAATTGTTGCAACAAGACCGGAAGAGATTCCTTCAGGGTTAGAATTAGTGTGTCCTTTAATGTGAATAATACGTTCCGTGGAAATGCAATACAGGGAGTTTTCATTGAAAAAGAACACGCCGGTAGTAGCTTTCGACGTATTCTACCAAACCGCTATTTCAGTTCAAAACCCATAATAAAAGTGGAACACTCCCTTTCAGTCAGCATCGTCTTACTGCCTTTCCGTTCTCTTCACTTGGGTTTCACTCTCTCACATTCATGCGTACATGAAGGAGTTCATTCATTCACAGACTCCTCGCTCGCTCATTCAATGTTGGTTGACTTTCTTTATGCAGCGCTGACTCTCTCTATTTCACCACCACTAACCTGGATGGCTCCGTAGGAGTCGATGCGCCGTCCGAACTGCGTGCGGCTGGTGGCGTGGTCGATGGCCTTCTGCATGCTGTAGCGCATCGTGCCCGTCAGCGCCGAGGCCATGCCGAACCGCCCGTTGTTCAGGATGTTCATGGCCACCTGGTGAGCAGCGGAGGACGGCTCACTCCCGGCCATCTCCAGCCGGCGGCCGCCGTGAGGTGCGCCTAACCGTCAAGACTCTCAACTAACAATCCGTATCCGCAGTCATCTCCAGATAAGCAACGGTCGGCGCTCTCACCTTGAAGCCGTTGCCGACACCGCCGAGGACATTCTCGACCGGCACCTTGACGTCCTCGTAGTAGACCTCGGCCGTGTTGGAGGCCTTGATGCCCATCTTCTTCTCAGGAGGACCGTTGGTGACCCCACCGAATCGACGCTCGACGATAAAGGCGGTCACCTGGTGGCGAAGGAAGGAGTGTGGAGCTTCTCTCCAACCGATGACGAGAACAAAACAGCCAACACTAGCCAGTCAGCTAATAATGAAGGGAAAAGTGCAATTGGCGATACAACCTAAATGTTACACAAATAGCTATAAAATTCCAGGAAACGCCAAAATATACCCCACCACACAATCTCCTTTGCACAATGCGGTACACTGGCACTTCGCATGCCATCACCCGGGCTCTGGTTGGTACGACCAAAGGGGAAACATCCCAACAGGGAGGTTAATTCTATATTTCCCGTTAGAGTTTTGTGTGCCCAATGAATCTCGTATTGCAACATTTTCTTGGCTCGACCTTGGGTTGCAAAAAGTGTCGACAGTTAATCATAACCTTGATTTCCAGATTGCCGAGGAGAAATGGATGCTAACTAGATACGCATTTCATGTTTTTTTGTCTTTCAAGATACGTCTTCGCAGCCCCACCCAAAACGATGTGGTCACACTCCAGGATCGAACAAACATTGGAAAGACATGCTGTCAATATTGGTTCATGTTTCATTTCCGACCACGCCCGTCCTCCTCCATCGGACGGAAGCCTGGAGCGGTCATATCATCTCACCCAGCATCGCTCTACTTAGTTTTCTAGATTCTTATCATCGAGTTGTCATTACCATAAACACTTGACAACCACAAGAAACTGTGTGGAAATAAGATGGCCAAGCAAATGTTTAGATTTTAGAGTTGCCCAGAGAGGCTAAAGAAAAATGTACAACATCTAGTAGCATCAAAATATAAAAAAGAGGCCCAGAAATGCTTCTCCCAAAATGACATCACGCAACAAATACAGAACTCAATCATATAACCCACTTCAGCTACTGCATCACAACCACTGGCCATTCCCCGAGTCAGTGAGGAACACAGTGCGCACTGACCTTGTCCTTGACCTCGCCAGTGTTCTCGTCCTTGACGGGCGTCTGCGCGAACACGGTCATCACCTCGGCGAAGCCTCCGTTGGAGATCCAGATCTTGGAGCCGTTGAGGACGTAGTGTTTGCCGTCAGGGCTGAGCTCAGCGCGGGTTCTGCCCACAACATCGTGTCACTGCCTGGCCGCGTCTACACCTCATATGTACAGCCTGCCTAGTCAAGCTAGCTTCTTTCCTATGACGCTGAACGGCCCAGGGTGGGGATTTTTGGAGCCTCATCATCGGGGATATGGGGCACCGTGGCGATGATGATTGGATTCATAATTCAGCACTGGGCTTCCAAACCCTCTACACTGGACGGATCTTTATTTGAGGACAGGAACTATGATTATTAGACAGTTTGTGAGCATGGATATTGGCCAAGGCTAATTACCTCTTCATAATTCACTCCCTGATTTGCAATTGTCATTCTTACAGTCGCAGCGACGCACCATGCAAGAAATTTGACACTTCTACTGTTACGGAATCGTGCGAATATCGAGTGTCCAGAATTGGCGGCACCAGATTCGATTCTCACACACCAAAACTTCGTGAAAGTATTCTGCAGCGCCGAATGCGGCAGAATATCCTATGCGCCGCGCCGTGACAGTGCGGAACACAGTCTGTCGCATCAGGCCGCCGTCATTTGCGACGCAGCAGCAACTCTACCTTTTGTTCCATCAATTCACACCTAACCTTGTGATCAAATGCGATAACATGTCCTTCTTTGTCGATTCAGACAGAACAGGCTCACTTGATGGAGCTGGCGTCGGAGCCGGAGGCGGGCTCGGTCAGGCAGAAGGCGGCCATCTCCTCCCCGCAGGCCAGCTTCGGCAGGTACTGGGCCTTCTGCTCCGGCGTGCCGGCCAGCAGAATGCCCTGCACACGGACGGGGGCGTGAGACGCGCCGCCGCCCAGTGGGATGGGTCGGCACAACGCAGCGCAGCGGAACACAGCGGGGTAACACCAGGTGAAAAAAGGAGTGGCAGCCACGAGCAGTGATTTTCCGACAGGAAATCATGACTGGTGTCAGTGTTATACAACATTGTAATCAAATAAAGACAAATTACGGACCATTGATTTCTCACTGGGTTCCCGGAGCTGGTCACCGACCGCAGGCTAGGTTTCCATATACAAAAACGCGCAAGCTAGTCGAAGGCAACAATTGACCGGCACCCTCTGGCACAGATGTGAAGTCGGGGACTCACGCTGATCCCCACCCAACTTAACCAGCCCAGAATCGCCCGTGGTTCAGCAAGCGTTCAAACATCACCACTATAATCTGAACAAAACACGAAAACAAGTACCGTCATCATCATCGCGATAGCCCCATGGTAAGGGTTTCAGGCCGCTTCAACATCAGGATCGCCTTGGCACCCCGCTCTCTTCTGACCAGGCGCCACAGACACACAAGCCACCAGAGCCTGCTGTACGTACCTTGAAGCCGATGCTCTGGTGAGCTCCCATGGTGATGGCTATTCCGAGGTCGTGGAAGCCCACAATCTCAGTCATACGCGCGTACTGGGTGTTGGTGAGGCCCA
>JAOTON010000886.1:225000-235000 GCA_034440635.1 Lepas anatifera
AACACCCAGGTTGACACAGAAATCCAACAGAAATCCACAGAAATGTTCTTGTCTAATAAACAATAAACAATAAACAACGACAACTCAATCACCAACACTCTACACAGCACTCACCACCAACACAAACCACATACCAACTCTACTATAAAAATTATATGAACACAGCCCACAAAACCGATGAACGAGTTCTCCAACACATTCTGCGCAAGAACATCAAGTGTACGGACACAAACACTAGAATAGGACTTAGAATATATTACACGAGTAGGAAAGTGAAGGATCTACTGATGCGTAACAATCCCCGCGAGACAGGGAAGTTGAATAGAACCAACGTAATGTACCAGTTTAACTGCCCAGACGAAGGTTGTAGACTCCGTCAAAATCATTACGTTGGTTTCTCTTTAACTACCCTGTCTCGCAGGCTGACGATGCACCTCCAGAAGTCGTCCATAAAAGACCATATGCAAACTGAGCACAACATCACCCTCACCCGAAAACACCTTGTTGACAACACTGAAATAGTGCATATGAGTGATGCCAGACGTATCGAAATAGCAGAGGCCATACATATTCGTGACTACGCTCCTCCCATATGCAGCCAGCGGAACAATAGACTGGAAAAGTTAGCTTTATAGGGCACCAAGCAGCAGGCAGCCTTGGTAACCCATAACCGCACAGATGATGGAGGAGGAAGAAGCGGTTGTGAAGATGTCCGAGGTGGGGATACTGCACCTCCCGCATCCGTGTCGACAGTAGCACGTAGGCACAGAAGCGGCAGGAGCTATCCACAGGAATCCTCATTTAGTTAGGTAGTTAATTTTTATTTATTTGAGGTGCAGTTATATGTTTAATATCATGCTCACATAAAAAGCTGAAGTGTGTTTGATTGTGTTTTAGATTTGCTCAACATGAAATGTATTTTAGTCGTTTATGTACACTGTCATATTGATATCGTGAATATTTCGCAGTTAGGTTTTTCAATACGTACTCTAGAAACATACTCATTATTTTAATTTTCAGCCTGTGTTGCCTAATGCAAACTTTACCTTGCCAACTTAAAATACTGTACATCATATTGATCTGCTCAGATGAAGCTTGTTTTTATACTGTTACTCGTGTAAAATGTTATTCAAATATGTGCTGCAATCTCTCCGAGCCCACTAAGGTTGTTCCTCAACAGAATTTCCAATGTTTTTCTTGATAATGCTTTAAAAAATAAAGTGAAACCGGTCGAAAAATGCGTTCAATATTACTTTCCCGACATGATATTAACTCTTCCAATCCTATTAATTTCCTTATCTATGAATTTTGGCGAATTGGTCTACGATTTAAACAGAGAAGAAAGAAACATCGTCAACTCAATCATCCGAACTAATAAGAAGATCTCAAAAGCAACATCTGCCATCGAATATAATATATATATATATATATATATATATATATATATATATATATATATATATATATATATATATATATATATATATATATATATATATATATATATATATATATATATATATATATATATGAGGCTTTGGGAGGGCTGCCCACCCTGTACCTCAACACACAGCCCCTACTCCACAAATGTATTTACATAACGTTTTCTTCTTCAACGTAAAAATAGCCGCCCCCGTGACTTGATACTTCTCCCCCGTGTGCAGCGTGACGTCACACAAAACCAATGACCCGTTTTTGCAGACAGCTGACGCCGCCTGTGACCCCGCCCCTCTCGGGGTCGTCACACCCTAGTCACATAGCTGCTCCGCGCGGACGACGACCGACAAGTGTGCTGTCAGGCCCGTCTCCACCTACCCGTCGTGCCAGATGGGGGTAGTTACATCGACAGAGGGTCACCGCCACACCCGACCTAGCACGGCGGGCTGGCGTCCAGCATTTGACACAAATCTAGTCGGGGTTTGAAGGTTTTGGAGGGCGTTAAAAATTTCCCCTGGTTCAATAGCAGGCAAAACCGGGGATGGAGATTTTTTCCAGAAGCCTGACATCCAAGTAAATGACATAAACGCCATCGACCCGTGTCTCCGCATCAGTCGGGCTCTGCCCACATTACAGCACGTGTTTGAAACCATTAACATTTATTGACAACATTATGAAAAACACAAAAACGCAAAAATACCCCCTTGAACTTCTACTATTTCCACTCATATGTGGATTTCTATTTTTTTCAATTTCTACGCAACCATATATGTATTGGTTCAAAGCGTACAGCCTCAGACCATCACGCGTTTGTGTTTATGTTAAACCAGGATCCCGAACTTTACTTCAAATAATACCTTTTACAAAACTTGGTATTTTTTGGGTCACACCACTCTACGATTTCGATCTCCCCCGCTTTTTTTTAGAGAACCTAAGGAGGGCTTTGGCAAAGACCCATTTTTGTCGAATTTGGTTAATAATAACTCAGGATTCGGACTTACATAAACAAATCCAGGAAAAAGTTCCCAGGCATTCTTCCTGACTTTCTTCCCGCCAACTGTTAGGTATTTATCTATCCTAGTTCATTTACCCAGAGTTAAGTCCCCAGCCATTAACGTACTCACTCACTTACTCACCCCACTCTCACAATTTCCCCCTCGTCACGCATTTGCCCCTTCGTCCATTCAACCAGTTATTACAACCAGTCCATTCATTCCTCGATTCACTGCTCCATTCGATCATACCATCACTCCAGCTGCCCTCCCCAATCCCCGTGAGCAGTAGACAGACCTGCAGTCCGAAGGAGCCCATCTCGCGCAGGCCCTGCATCTGGGGCTCGTCGATACACTCGGCTGCGTCGTTTTTGGCCGCGTCGACGTTGTCGTAGAATCACTTCTCGACAGGGTCGACCAGTGACTCCAGCGTTTCGCGCTGCTCCTCGTTCATCACCTCCGGGAAGGGGAACACCTGGTCCACCACCGCCGAGCCGCGGAACATGTTCATGACGAAGGACTTGGAGTCCTTGGCCACTTTGTCCATGCGCCGCTCCTTCCGCTGCGGCTTGGGCGCGTTGCTCTGCCATCTGCCGGGCAGAAGTTACAGGTTGGGAAATGACCAGTAATCAAATGGGGAATTCGCTCAGAAAAATCAAGATCCCATCTTTATTGTCTAAATAAAAAGCAAACAAATTCACCCCGCTTTCCTCCTGGGAGTTTTCAGATTTCTGCCCGAGTTTTCAGATTTCTGCCCAACTGGGAATAAGTGCAAAAGTTTAACTGGGAGCAAGAGCGCAACATGGCGAGGAGTCCGAATCCGAAGTATTTTGGTTTAAGCCCAGTGGTTTTCTGTTGCCGTGAAGCTTGTGCTTCACCGACAACCACTCTCCTCAACCCTCTTTTGGCAGGTAGCGATGCTGTTGACAGAGATGTTACGCAACACAGGCAAACCCGCAGTTTCAATTTATGCAATAAAAAAAACGGCTATCCTCCTAGAAAAACAAGCATTGTATGTTGCTGGGACCACTCTGCTACATCTACTGCAATACCTACGCAGCATACGTTTCTAACCCTTTTCTGGTCGACGGCCACTGCGTGGCGCAGCGTTTGACAGATTCGGCGCCGAGCGCCTCCGTCGCGTGCTGCGCCCGGTGCCAGTCAGAAGACTGGGCACATCGCCAGCGGGGCGGCACACCACGGCCAAAGTTCACGCGGCAGCCGTGTCGCAACAGACGGCGCACATATAGCAGACGCGACGTCAAACACTGAGCGTGGTCTCACACAACCACCATGCTTCCATATCCAGTCTTCGTACGGAGTGGTAAAATCTCGGAACAGGTGACTGAGTTCGGCTCGGGCAGACTTGGCCTCGACCTTGGCCGCGTTGGCGATGGCAGGAAGACTTCGACACCGTTATGAACAAAGGACGTTGGGCGAGGAGCCGTGTATCGGCATCCCCGCTGTCCCGGCGGAGAGCGCAGGCGAGGTAAAGGACGGCGGCTATACCCGAAACAGAGAACGAAATCATGCAACTGCGGGAGCCTAGAGCGTTACAAGAACCAAGGCATTACTACAGCAGAATCAGGACAACTATGGGTGATAAAAGTCTGCCAAGTCGCCAATTTTTTACCCAATACAGACAACAAGCAACAGCGGCATTAAACAACGCGGCTAGGTATAAACCATTCCATTCCCTGAAGCAGTTTAAATCTTCGTAAATGCGTCAACTCTTCTGCTCCCTCCAACCCTATCGAGCAGTTCGACCATTCACCTGGGCAGACCCTCCATCGTTTTGGGACGGGTGGAGGGAGTGGGTGCTGGTGTGGACCGGGGATCGATGAGTTAAGACAGCTGCAGCGGCGGCCGTCGGCGCCCACTGTGCGTGTGGCAGCCGTGCAGGGCCGAGCGCGACCTTGGACCACTGACGTCATCGTCCCGGCGAGCTACTGGCCCAGTCCGGTCCGTGGAATCATTGGTGACGGGCGCTACGGTCGCCGGAGTATTCAGACTCTTAATTAATAAAATGCCGTAGCAATGGAACATCTTGGTAAATATATACTACTCGGCACCCAAATCTGAACGTTAACTTCAGTACTTCAGATCAATCCAAGGAACATTTCAAATCCCATATCGAGCTTCCAGCAGAGCAGCATATAAGTCCCAAAGCAATTGAATACGTGCCTACCAAGAACGGCAGCTTTTTGGCCCATTGCTGGTGAACTAGTGCTCACATCGTCTTGATTCAACCCATATCATAAGCACTTTCCCGGTAGCTCTGTAATGTTCATGCTGCAAATGTGCGCCAGTCACGTATTTCGAAATCTATTGGCTAGACCATTACTGCTACGGGAAAGACGACAAAGTTTGGTAAACTATGTAAAACCTGAGGTTATCAAACGTTTTTGTATTATGCAATCGAAAGCTAGAGGTGAGAGAACAGGTATATGGGTTCAATCGCGACAAAGTCAGAAACAGACCGTCAGTAACGAGCTGGAAACTGCCAAACCTCCAAACCTAGCACGCACACAATCCCAGAGCAAGCGTTTGTACCGCACTCGTCTGCCTGGCCGTCCGCGGATTCCACTTGCAGCTAGCCCAGGCGAGTCGGCTGTTCCGAGAAGGCTCTCCGTCGCGTCGCCTGCCGCCGCGATAGGGGCTGCGCGGCGTGCGGCGGGGCGCGGGTCAGGCCAGGAGCGGCCCGGTTTGTGGCTACCACAGGGACGTCGGGCCGCAGTGCTTCTGACGCGTGCGCCGTCGCACTGGCGCGGACGCAGCCGCGGCGAGGTTACCTAACTGTACAGCAGAAACCCAGCTTCCATCGGCATCTGCTTGGCAGAACTGCACTGCTTCGGTAAACTCAGCTGGCTTTGGTTCTGCAATCATCTTTTTGGACTTCAGCAAACCTGCGACACAGGTGACTTTTTGCCGAATCCTGATCCTAAAAGGGTAACCCAGCCGAGTTCCAGGTGTATTTGCTTTCAAGCGTAAGCCCTAATTCATTACACGCATATTCCAAGTAGGGGAGACCATTTCTCAGGCACAACGAAACATGATGAATATTTTTGGTGACCTGTCTCTGTCTGCATTTAGGGTTGTAACACGAATCACAAATACTGCTTTACATCGAGTTTCTATTCCAGCATTTCTTATAAATATATTTATAACAGCATGAAGCAGCAGAATCAAATACATTTCTTTTCATAGTTTTCCCTTGATTGTCATGAATCTGTGTGCCACCTCAAGGTCATGTAATAGGTAGGATGGACACTTTGGACAGGCCTCAAGGACTATCTTATCTACTTCAGCTCATGTATACCCCTGAAACGGATCGCGAAAGAGCGGAACACCGTGCCAGTTTACCTTTTGACATTCAAATATTCAGGCAACAACAACCCGACTAAATTTTATTGAGTCTTCATTAAACAGAATGTGCCACTTTGATCACAGGAATTGAACTGAGACAGCCATGTAATAGAGCAGGCCGAGAAACCGTTTGGAATGAAAACTGCTTTTCCACAACTTGCAGTTCGCGGAAAAAAGGGTAAAATCACCGCCTACCGACTTCCTCCTCCCCAGGGTGGTCATGTGGTATTAATTAAACTTGGGAAAATGACGTAATGTTCCAAGCATATCCAACAAGCACAGGTCAGATCCGAGCAAGAAATATTCATCCGCGCAGCGGGCCTGAGCATTGCGACATATTTCAAGTTCAACCGACACCACGTGATCACCAGGGGAGGAGGGTGTCGGTAGGCGGCGACTTTGTCTTTTTCTCCGCGAATGGTAAGTTTTGGGGTAAATGAAATTTCAGTCGCGTGGTTTCTCAGCACACCCTATCAAATGGCCATCTCAGTTCAAATCCCATTATGCTGGAGCCACAGTCCCTTTTGCACATAAGGAAGCGTGACAACACCAGAAAGGGGGGACTGACAGAAGCAAACAAATATAATAGTATTGCAAACCAGACAGATGATCATAATGCATGGATTTCTTGCAAATGTTATTTAAGACACCAGTCGTATTTCGGTTATATTTTCGTAGCTTTCGAAGGTCATTCGACTATCTTCATCAGCGAAAGATTGCTCAGTCAGCGCCTAGTTTAATACTACACAAGTTTGAGAAAACATCGCATCACACTGGTGCTAAAACTTCAAATTCTACTTGTTATTTGTTGCCCAACCATAATGAATATACACGCTCAACAATTTAATTAAGTGAGTTAAGAGTCACAAAGGCAAATACAGTACACACACGGACAGGTTATTGTCTAGATCATTATACAACTACGTGAAGTCTGGATCAAGCTAAATTCTAGATCATCATACACCTACGTAAAGTCTGGATCAAGCTAAATTATAGAGCATCATACACTTACGTCAAAGACCAACGAGTAAGGTGTTGCCGAAAACCACGCGAAAACTTATTAGAATACGCACCAAACCAATGTTATTTCATGACTAGTAATCAGTAACTCTGGAGGACCACAACCACTCTGGACTGGCTAAACACATTCTAGAAACCGGACACAACATTAAATGGGATGACGTCAAAATCCTAGCGTATGAAAACCATTGGAGAAAAATAAAAATAAAAGAAGGTATCTTCATCACAAAAACGCAACAAGACAAACTACTAAATACAAACTCAGGCATTCCAATGCCAGAAATTTACCAGGTTCTTCGCCCTTCATAGAAAAAGTAATAGTAACATTGATAATAATAGTATTAGAACAACAAAAAATAAAAAAGTATCTCAAGGTTGCAAGTTCGTCAAGTACACCTGACACTGAATTATTATAATTACTGATTACTAGTCATGAAATAACATTGGTTTGGTGCGTAATCTAATAGGTTTTCGCGTTGTTTTCGGCAACACCTTACTCGTCGGTCGTTGACGTAAGTGTATGATGCTCTATAATTTAGCTTGATCCAGACTTTACGTAGGTGTATGATGATCTAGAATTTAGCTTGATCCAGACTTCACGTCGGTGTATAATGATCTAGACAATAACCTGTCCGTGTGTGTACTGTATTTGCCTTTGTGACTCTTAACTCACTTAATCAAATTGTTGAGCGTGTATATTCATTATTGTTGGGCAACAAATAACAAGTAGAATTTGAAGTTTTAGCACGAGTGTGATGCGACGTTTTCTCAAACTTGTGCAGTATTAAATTAGGCGCTGGCTGAGCAATCTTTCGCTGACGAAGATAGTCGAATGGCATTAGAAAGCTACGAAAATATAACCGAAATACGACTGGTGTCTCAAATAACTTTTGCAAGAACTTAATATGTCCCAGTCAAACACGATTTACCGCAACATACATAACCCATGGAGTTACACATCGATTAAACGTGTTTCACAGAAACTCTTCCCCTCACTGATCGGACTCTCTGTGCTCAAGTATGAATGTGCATGATAGATTTCGATTTGGTCCAACCTCCATCCAGTACCCCATTTCATAAAAGGTATGGAAATGCGATATATTTTACACCATACTCATTTGCAAAGTTACACTGTACCCAGAATCACGTTTCATAACGAACGGCGGTATTCACGAGCAAACAGCGTAGAAATAAAATCAAGCGATAATTATACCGAATTCCAAATTGAAATAACCTCGTTTAAATATATTTGATATCTAAACGCTATTTCCACTTTCAATATTAAATGATTATTCATAAATTGATCGATAAGAATCTTACTTACTGCTTCTATCTTATCTTACTTATTTGCTTCTATTCGATAAATTGTTTATGACATGAACTGCTGTTGCCATACAATACACGCCAGTGACACAATTAACTGTAAACATGCACGCTGTTACCGGGCAAGGAGGCTACAGAAAACCTGCGAAAGTCCTTACCCACTGACCCCTGTGTCGGGTTTGGCCGTGATCAGTCTGTATGTGGAGTTTCAGGTTTGACCAGTGGGAGTCGAGCCTGGCTTGGAAGGCATTAGTTGATGGCGCCGAGACGAATTCAGTGGGGAGACTGTTCTAGGCACCGACGGTGCGGATCGCAAATGGATTCCGTCGGACCCTAGACGTAGCTAGAGGCTTGACCAGTTTGTAGGAATGGCCTCTGGTGCGGGAATTCCTGTCACCTTGAAAGAAGAAGCCCGGTTTAGATCAACATGTGGTCACAGAATATGGAAAACTCAAATAATGTCTCCACGCTTTCGTCGAAAGTACAGAGATGGAGGCTCCAACTCCTAAATGCGCTCACAATCGTGGGGTCGTGGCGTGGAGACCAGAGGGCTCACAATGGGTCGTGGCGTGGTGATGAGATACCCGACGGAGCTGTGATGGCTTCGGCTATCCGAAGGGAATGGTGGCGGCTAGACGGTCTTTTTTGGCTGTTCTATTTTAACCCGCTGCCTTAGCTTAATCCTGTGGCTTGACTTAACTGGCTTAACTTAAACCACTCGTCTCGGCTTTAGTCCTTGTGGCGCTGGCGATCAATGCCTCACGCGGGTACGCTGGGGCATTGGGCACGGGTGCGAATGCGCGTGGTGGCAATGGCTGGAGGGCGATGTAGCCAACTGTGCCAAAACTGTATCAAAATTGACTGTATTGACCTGCTCTGTCTTGTTTTTTTCGCCATGATGGCTGATTTTCTCGATGCTCGTGGTGGGGGGTGCGGTTGGGCACTTTCTTTCTGTACTCTGTTTTCTTGTCATTCTCTTGTCTACGCTTGACTCTTGTCTTCATATCTGTCTTGCAAATGCCTTTATCAAAAAACGGAAACAATAAAAAATAAACGAAAAAAACAATAGAATCTGGTGCTCTCTCTGGTCTCTAACCACCAATTTCTCTCACCATTCGAGTGGTTCATCTCTGGACTCGTTCCAAGAGCTTCTGGTCTGTCTGGTTGAACGGACTTCAGGTAATGTTACCATACGCCAGGTGAGATCTGACAAGCGTTCTGCAGAGGAGTGATAATAACGTCTTGTTTATTTTTCGGAAGGATCTGTGTATCACTGTGAGGATTTGGTAGCCCTTTGAAACGGCCGCGGCTACATGCTGCCGGAATTTGAGGCCACCATCGAAGGGCATACCGACGTCCCTTTCGATGGTTGAGCTGCAAAGCGTTCTGTCCCTCATCAAGTAATGTGAGTGGTTGTTAGCATGACTAACTTTGAAAGCAGTATGCTTGGTGTCATTGAATGGGAGCTGCCACTCGTCCGACCACTCAGTAGCTGTACAGAGCTGGGCTGCTTGCAAAACTGTTTTGAATGATAGGGTCAAGAGATTCTTGACCTGCACATATCACTATTTCACAGCTTTTTCAGCTATTTCAGCTATTTCAGCTATTTCAGCCATTTTCAGCTATTTCATCTACTGGAAGAAGTTTTGGATTAGCCCAGACATGCGAGCCTCACTTTGCTCCGTCTTTTCTTTCTTTTTTCTTTCCTCTGAGGGGGATGTGTGGTTGTACTGTCCCTGTGTGTTCTGTAGCTGTGCGTATCTGATGTGTGTTGTGTTGTCTACTGCGTGTACTTGTGTTGCCCATGTTGAGTGTACTTTGCCCTCTTCCCCACCGTGGTATATGCTGTGGGCTCTCATGTC
>JAOTON010000886.1:240000-249363 GCA_034440635.1 Lepas anatifera
TTTTGTGTCTTGTTACGTTTAAAGCTTTTTGAAATATTATTTAAACTCGCTCTCAGCAACACTGTTAAATCACCGCCTTGTGTAACAGTTCCTAGTCCCCAGTTTGCAAAGTATGGCACTTTTGATGAGATCTCGTCTGTGCGAGTGCCCTTTTAGACAGGGAGCGAATGGTACAAATTTTACCACCTTGATGCAAATTTGTGAGTCTGGTGTGAGGAAGGCAACACTAAAAATCAACAAAATCATGTGGGAGAAGGGAAAAACTGAATTCTTCAGCCATGGGTGTGTTTTCCTCCCTGTTATATTGCAGATTGGTGCAAATTTATGGTGACTGGCAGTGCGAATTAGTGTGATAATTATAGGTGGCTGGTGCGACTTGTCTGGCCTGCTGCTATACTTTGCACACTGGCCTAGTCCTATGTTCTTGGGCAGGTATAGAAAACAGGGATGTGCCTACTTAAGATATTTTGACTAATTATTTTTTGGTGCTTTGTGTCATGGGCACAAACTATCTCACATTTTTTTACCATGGCCTCAGAACAGTGAAACTGCTTCAGATTATTATGTTCATGCACAATGTTTGTCTCAAACAATGCACCCTTTTGGACAACATATGGAGAGAATTTTGAATATTTCAAGTTTGATATCCAGCACTGGCTATCTTATAAGAAATTTTGGTTTAAAATATCTGAGTGACTTGGATCTTGGAACTCTGGCCTCAAACTCTGGCAAGGTGAAAAGCTGTGGTAGCTGCTGAAGAATGTGTTATGTTTTATGCTTGCTTTCTTTTTTAATACATGTCTTTTGCTTTTCCAGTAATGTAACATCAGGTGTCACTGGAAGACTTCAGCAAGATCTACATCAAGACCTCAGGATGTACATCCCATCACAAACCAGGAGATAACTTTTTAACACCAGTCAATGAAGGGGCTTGGGGCTGATCAAACACTGGGCTAGAAGACACATCTTATTTTCTTGCCAGTTATGAGTGAGAAGAGAGATCTCCTCTTTGTGGCCTGCCATCAGGGCTACCCATTGGTGTATGTGTGGCTGCCGAGCTGGGAACCTACTTGCCCAATCTATAGATTTCTGAGTTCTTAGTCTTACACCACAATGTGGTTGAGCTTCTGGTGCCGATGACAGCAAAACAGCTTGCTTGCCAAATGTAGATGTCGCCACAGCGTAGTCTCAGTGGTGGCATCTACATTTTCTTAGGTAGTGCCATCGGACCCACTTTGGTATTGCACAGTCTAATCTCCAAAAAGTGTTCTTCTTCCGTGTTTGAATATCGATGTTCCCTGGAAACTGACTGCGGCAGTAAAATCAACACTTTAACCGTAAATGACCTGGCTCGATTCGTATTTCATTGCGCAGCCGCATCTCGTTTTTCAGTAATTAGGCGCAACATTGACTCGAATTTTAAGCAAGTTATTTTCTTTCACGCGCGTGACGTGCTTTTACTGCATTTAGAACAGCGTCCTAACCTGCTGTTGCTGGCGAGACCGCCTACAAGGCGGTCGCATTTGTAAGTTGCTTAATCCTCTGAGGGTGATTTTGAGTGGGCACATTGTCAAAATATGCTGGCGTCACGATTCAGAGCTTCTTTGTAGCTCTTAAATTTTCTGGTTTCCAATCTGTTTACGTGGCATGTGTTCCCTGACGTTGCAGTGTGTGTTATCTTCATCGACGGGAATGATACATGTCAAATGCGTGGCGGCTGGTAAATGGTATTTTGCAAGGAATGTGTGGCCTGGATTTTTATCCAACATGGATTTTCATGCGTTTTTCCTCTTCTGCTATTTAATCTCCCTTTGCACTTTTGTTTCACAGGACAAAGGAGAAGTGCATGATACGTGTTTGTCGCTCCTTAGCACGAAAATTTGAAAGAGAAAAATACATCTAGCACGGAAATTACATATAGTTTTGGAAACATAGTTTTTCAAGCTACAACTAAATATAATAGAATATTTGCGCTGGACATGGCTGGAAGTCTCTTCTCGATCCAGGGGGTCCTGGGTAAGTTAACGCTGGTACGGCCATACAAGCCCTATACAAAGCCTATGGGAGACCCAAATTCCAAGGGGTCCTGACTTTCCAACACCCGCGGGATTTCCACCCATGGCGCTGGAATATAAAGTTAACAATGCCCCTGGTCCACAAATGCAATCACGTTGTATTTACACTTTCTCCACACTGCTTAGACGTGCCACGTACTAATCTGACGAAGCCAATTACGATAACCTGAATGGAAAGAAAGTATATGTGTAAATAAGATGTCTCTGATAACCAGGGCTGCCAAGACATACAGTGAGACGCCAGGGTTTTGCGTCGAGTGAATGAAAAAAGCTGACGCTCCAAGGGGAAGGGGTGCGCTGGGGCGGTTCTAGTCGGAAACTGGGTGCAGGGTAAAAGGGATGAGTAGTTCTCAATCGGGGGGGGCATATACTCCGTTTACCCCAGGGGCGTAGTCAGAATTTCGCTCAGGAAGGGGTAGCACCCTGAAAAGGGCCCCTGCGACAGCCCCAAAAGGGCCCTGATGGGTAAAAAGGGCCCTCCTCATGTTACAGAATAGAGTGCTGAAGAGGGCTTAAGAGGGCCCTGTTTGGTATAAAATACCAAATTTGGCCACAGAGCATAGGTGGACGAGCCGCCCTTCGCGCGGCTCGTATCCTCAGGGGCCCTCAGGGAGGAGCGGCTATCCCTTCCGCCCCCTTGGCTACGCCCCTGGGTTACCCTGTTTGCAGGGGAGGGCAAGATAAACATTAGAAAAGCATCCGTTGCATTTCAGGGAACCAATAGGATAGGCGTATCCAGGATTGCCAACCTGGGGGAGGGGGCACCTCCCCGAGGAACGCCACTTTTGAGCCGTCAAAACCTATCAGATGGGCGCAAAATCTCTACCGGGGGCGCTTATTTTCGCGTTCGAGGAGGGAGGGGGTGGTAGGAAGCGGAATTTCAGGGGGCGCCATCGACCTTTTAGGGGCGCCGTGACCATTTCAGTGGGCACCGAGGGTTAATCGAAAGGGAGGGCACTTGCACCTCTGCTCCCTGGATCCGCCTATGGGGAGCCAAGAATCGTTTGTGGAGCCCAAGAATCGATTGGGGGGAGCCAAGATTAGTTTGAGAGGATCTTTCCGCTTTGATCTGTCAAATGCATCCATGGTGGACCTCCACTTTGCACCTCGGCAGCCTGGATACTTGCTGAGCTGAAATAATCAGGGGTCAAAAAAAGTTGCTGGCGTGTCACCATTTGAAATTCCACATCACGAATGTGTCACCAAATTAAAAATGCTACTAAAACCCTTATTTCTTTGAGTTATTACACCGTTTTTCATTGTTTTTGTGTATTATGCTCCCAATATAAGCCAGAGCTAAAAGTTCTGATATATTTATCTAACTTTTGAAGCCGAAGGAAGTATATGTGAGCAATCAGCAGGGACGGATCCAGGAATTACCAAAGGGGGCCTTGGCAGGGGGTCAGGAATAGCTTTTGGGGGCTGGACAGTGCAAGGAATATATTTTCATTAAACACGTATATATGTATGTATGTATATATATTTCGAAGAGCACAAAACTTAACCTCCGTTTTGGGAGGCAGACAACTTCAAGAACTCTGGTGGGTCACAAAGCTATGCACCGGCGCTAAATTCGCTGAGGTCCGCTCAACATTGCATCGGATCTCCACAAATTCAGGGATTGACCAAATGTCCGCCAGGATCAGTGATCAGAACCATCTCAAATCGCATCGAATATGATGTGGCCTGTTTGAATAAAGAGGTTACCTATGGCTCCCAAGAAAAGACGGAGGTTGCAGCCACAGAGGGCCGATACCAAAGGGGTAACCGCAAGCAAGGCAGAGGCCGACTGTAGTCAGGCCTAGGTAGACCATGGGGGGGAAGGGGCATGAATGTTAGAAGTAGGGGACTGGCTTCGGCCACAACATGTCTGAGATTATCGTGAGGGACCTGGTTGCAAACACATAGGTCCGCAAGTGGACCACAGGTATAATAATTGTTGGGGTTTAACGACGCACCAACTGCCAGGGTCATACGGCGTCGCCAACTCTCACCCTGTTGGAAGGAATTTTGGGGGATCAGATCGACTTATTCAGAGGCTCCGCCGGGGACTCTGAAACCCGGGACCCGGTGACTTAGAAGACAAGGGTGCTATCCACTAAGCCACCTCATCCCCAAGTGGACCACAGGGATCCAGAAGCACTTCAAGGGGTCGGATAGTTACAGGAGGTCCGGGTGAACCGCAAAGGGCCCGGCTGGACCCACTGAGGGCCCGGGTAGATAACAGGGGGAATTATCTGCATCTGCAGAGAATAGGGCCCGGCTTCGGCAGCAGTAGGCTGGGGGTAATTCGGAGGAGCCCGGTCGCAGACTTAGATGTTCCAATTGGACTAAAGGGCGCCCGGAGCATGTCAGGCTGCCCGGATAGCCACAGGAGGCCCAGCTCAACCGCTGGGAGCCCGGCTTCTTACCACAGGGAGCCCGAGTGGAAAACAGGGAAATTATCCGCAACTGCTGAGAATAGGGGGCCCGACTTTGGCAGCAGTGGGCCTGGGATAATTTGTGAGGACTCCCGGTCGCAGACTCCAGAGGTTCCGAGTGAACCAAAGGAGGCCCAGAAGCTTTTCAGGGGCCCAGTGTAGAGACCAGTGTAGCTCAGGGCTAACGCGCCTGCCTTCTGAGATAAGGGTCTCGGGTTCAAATCCCGGGATCCGCTGGGCGCAGGGTTGGCTCTCACGCCCAACCGCAGCCTTGTCCTGGCAATGACTGCCAACCGCCTTGTGCGGCACGGTGGGACATAGAGAAACAGTCATCAATTCCCGGAATTTTTCCGCATATGCGGGGAATTGGGCAGTAGCTTCCTGATGTTGGCAAAGCAAAGTTTATTTCCCCCTGATTTGGAAGCTTGCGGGGCCTAGCTAAAGCCGCAGGGCTCCTCCTGCGGTGGCCCAGCGGCTGCGGCGGGAGGCGTTTCTTTCCAGTGCTTAAGGTCAGCCCAGGGGGGTGGAGCCGATCGCTCCCCCTTTGGATACGCCCCTGGCAATCAGGAACCACACATAGGATAAATTGCATTTTATCGTTCATGCACGAATGTCGGGCAAGCCAGGGGTAACTCAGCTACACAGCTGACCGGAAGATCCTAGGGTAAGCGGAAGCTAAAGCTGCGGACAGTGGCTAATGGCTACAACCGCGAAGTGACAGAGTTCGCAGCTGCAGCATGGCTCCCTGCACCACTGTCGACATCATCGATAGGGAGCTGCGCGCTGTGGCTCGCACGATCCCAGCATGCCCGCAGCCAACCTCCGACGGATCCCTCATGGCGGAGGCAGGTGGCGCGACCAGGATTTGGCTTGGAGCCTAACCGTCAGAGTGGACCCTTTATAGCTTAATGCCTCCCTCCATACCCACCTGTTCATGAGTAAATATTTCTTCCAATAATCACAGTGAACTTTACTCCAGGTTTTTCCTTTTAAGGATTGGAAAAAGGCGCACTTTATTAATATTTAAAAAGAATTGTGATATCTGGATATCTTACGAACATGTCATGGAAGGAAGGAGGGAGAAAAGCTCACCGCTCGGACGGACGGGATCAGATGAGGAAGGACTTGCTGCGGTGGAGAATCATCTTCAGAGTTCGCAGTTGGCGGCTCTCACCACTCACCACACGCACTTGTGCCTGTTGAGCAGCGAAATATTCCAATGTCACTTCAGTGATTATTCTTTAGAAAATTATAGATAAAGAAACTCCTCGCAGCGAGAGGGTAGCAGTTAAATGTTACTGAATATTTGCCGTGAAAGAAAGATATTATCACGCAATAATATGATTGTGATATTTTAAAGGTCATACAGTCACGACATTATAAAACAAACAAATTCGCACACTTGATGTTCATAAATATCTCTCAGATTCCCCCCCAGCTTGCTCTCTCGCGCAGCAGTTTCGGGAGACACAACGAAAGCATTGCTCGGGATCGGTGTTCAGGGGTCCATGAGACCAATTCACGATGGCTTTCTGAGCGCGATGCTCGAACTGAACTTGCTCACTGAACGAGCACTTCACTTTGCTTTGAGCTGACCTTGTTCCTGAAAGCGTACGGCATTGGTCTCGGGGCCCCCAAACTTGACCTCCGGGGACCCCGGGAATCAGTCTCCGGAGGCCCCCGAACATCGGTCTTGGACTCCACGAGCATCCGCTTTGGGGGCCCCGAACATCTGCCTCCGCTGCCCTGAGAATCACCTCCGGGACCCCCTAAAACCTGGTCTCGCCCCTCCGCCCCCCCAGAGCGATGCTCGGAACCGATATTCGGGGACCCCGAGACGGATTCTCGAGGGATTCCAAGACCAAGCTCAGAGGGACCCAGTGATGCTCGGGAGCCTCCGAGAATGGGATGTTGAGTGTGGGAGGTGTCCAGGAGACCGATGATCACGGTCTCCGAGTCAAGAGCAATGCTCGGGGGCTCCCAAGACCGATGTTCGATGCCCCTAAAATGTATACCTTTATCAATCGCAGGGAATCCACCTCAGTGAGCATCATATTCTCAACACATGCACATCTACCCGAGCACTTTTTTCCGAGACCCTCCGATCTTGGTCCCGAGCAGTGGTCTCGGGGCCTCCAAGGGTGATATTCGGGAGCTCCCAAGACCGATATTCGGGGCCCCGAAGACCAATCGTCCCTGGCCTCCAGGAGTAATGTTCGAGACCAATGTTTAGGGGCTCCCTGAGACTAATTCCCGAGGGCCAAAAGATTGGGGGCCCTTGAGAAGGATGCTCAGAGCCCCAAGAATGTTCGGGAACCCAAAACACAGATGCTCAGATGTCCCGTGGAGCGAGTCTCTGGGGCCCTCCAAGACCTGATTATCGGAGTCCCCGAGACCAAGCTGGGGGGGAGCACCAACACCCATATTCCTGCTTTACAGGAGAACAGTAAGCCCAAGAGGAGTCCCACGGACCCCCTAGGCTACGCCATTACACCAGTCCCACCTGTATCAAACCAAAGCAGGCCCCAAGCAACCATGTTCTCTAGTTGTCGGCATCGCAGAGGAAAGGAATTATGTAACTGAATTGACAGTATTTTGTATCCTCTTTCTCAAAACTTACTACATACTTTACAAAGCTTTTAAAGTCAGTTTTTAAATAGCAGTGGCATAAAAAATAGAGCAAGAAGTCCCCAAAACATTCTCAGTGTACATAGAGTGCCAAAAGAGGACCAGCACAATAGGCACCAGGCCAAACATAATTGTTCGCTAAAAATAATAGTTCTACACGTGAAAGATTGTGCGATAGCATATTGAGGGATAACATTGTACCTGGACCATTCCCAAAATGTGCAAGAGTTTAAGAGTGCAAAAAATATGCAGAAACATGTATACAGTGTTGCATCCTGCACAATACACCTCAATTGAGCCAGATATGTGAGTGAGCTTACTTTCCATGCAATCATGAATATTCCCTTCATATTTCTATCTAAACAACTTTCTTAAAGCTGTCATAAAAATTTGCATGTATTTAGCATGTTTTAGTGACTTCCCCAATCCCCTCTCCCACAGTCCCAAATGCCCAAAGCCCATTCCAAACCTATACACCTGCATGCTTCCAGCAAAAACTAATAACACCTAGCAATGTTTCTACAGACAAGGCAGGAGCCACATTAAGAGGATTTGTTGCATGATTGTAAAGTCATGCTGAATGAAAATATTTTTGGTCATTTATCAGCTCAGTTACACTTGACTCTGTTTCCAACTTATGATCAGAGTGAATGCACTACAGTTCCATGCGGAATCCCATGTCTGTGTATGACACAGGCAGAAAGACACATGGCTTGCCTAGATAAAACCTATTGTTATGACAGCTCTTTGATTTGTCAAACATTTTTAGGTCCCTATCCCCTTGGCTTGCCAAGATCAATTTTCTCCTTCTAAAATGCTTAAAAATAATATAAATACTAATATCAAGATACATTTTGCAGGGTGTTGATCATTGAACACAGCAAAAATGTGACGAACAGTTACCATTATGTTGGCTTTAAACATTTTATTCAATATTTCATTCACATTTGTGAAACATTTTGGCATTCACTGCTAGAGAAAAAGCACATCATGCTAATCATTGCCTAATCTCCCAAAACACTTCTTCAAACCAGACTTCTATCATTTTTATTCACTAGCATTATTCTAGCCATAGGGACATGGAAGAGGCAAATGCTTTTTTAAAACTGAAGCAGTGGCACTCCTTCCTTCTTTTTCCTATATGGAGTAATACACATTTGCTGTTTCAACCTGCAAATGAAAAGCCACAAAAATCACATATTCTGTCCTCAAATGCCCACAACCACCTCAAATATATTTCACCTATCAACCATGTTAAAATATGCATCGGGTGGTTCATCCCTGCTTGTCCCCAGCACTTACAAGTTCTGCCCCCACGTATGTTTGTGCCCTGCAGTTTCTTTTTGTTGACCCTAATCTGAGAAAATTTGGGCAGGCTTCTTAAGACTGGCTGAAATTTTACACTCATGGCATAAAATATTTCCATATACATACAGAATCTTTACCATGGAAATACCTAAAAAATCATTATTATCATGGTACATTTAAATGATTTTATATTTGTGATGCTTGCATGAGTTCGTGGTGGCACTCACCACCCAGAGTGTGCTAGTGGTGCCCCACAGACAGGAAGATGTGTGGAGGTCTGAATCCATATAAGTGAAACATCAATGCTTCACATGATTTATTGATGATAAAGTGAGGCATGAGCCAAGCAGGTACTAAAACTGGCTCACTATGCCCAACAATCCACCCTAATAAGATGTTGAAACCTGACACAATCTGCTTACCTGTACTTGTTCTTCCTCCCATAGATCTGCTCCCTGATAACACCGGGTCTTGACCCCCATCCCCTACTTAGTCATAAAGCCACCCCCAAAGCTACCTCCTAAACGACTCAAACTTACAAGTTCTTATTCTTGTTTATTGTGGCAATCAACAACTTTTCTGTGCAGACTAGAAGATGTTTTGCAGTTATTGAATCTAGATATTGATGCACAGCACACTCCAAAGATGAAACAAAAATATTTTCTTTGCTTCCTGAATAGGCACTGCATGAGGCAGGCCTGGAGGTGTCTGTGAGTTGGGATGCTTGGCACAAAGCACTACAAGCCCCAGTATAAAGTCTATGGGAGACCCAAATTCAGGGGTCCGAGGTTTGGATCCAAGGGGGCCAAAGGGGCGGCGTTGCTCCTGCCGAAGCTTTAAAATAGCGTCTTTTGCCTACCGAAGGATCCAAATTTAGGCCCTCTTTTAAAATACTATATTTTCGGATTTCTTGATGGAGCCCCTCCAAAACA